>JAUCMX010000005.1:426902-429402 GCA_033459395.1 Hemibagrus guttatus | reverse complement strand
ATCAGGTGGTGTGTGACGTAACCATGACAACAGTGATGAAGATAAACAACAAAAATCATTATTTAAAAAATAAAAAAAACAAGTTTTATTACTGTTTACATTTATAAATGTCACAATTCATGGGTTTCTTTTCTTTTAATAGCAATGTTTTCTGGAATACTGAGGAAAAAAAAAGATTTTGTTGACAGTGGGAATCTCACACCCCCACACCCACACCCCCACACACACACCCACACACACACACACACAGAGCGACAGTTCCTGCACTCCTAGCTCTGGTCAGATGACTTAACGAACCGCTCACACAAGTTCACAGCCCTGCGTCTCCTCCTTTCTCACGCCCCCCTCCCCACGGTACCGCCCCCACCCCCCCGTGAAACCCTGCTGGTGTTTTGGGTTTCTAGCAGATCTTTTGCTCCGACTCGCTGCTCCTGAGAAGCGCTGGAGAGTTGACTGAAGCTTCATGTCTTTATGTTATTCAGGTTTAACCGTGTTTGAGGTTTTACATCGTTCACACAGACAGTGATGACTCTCTGGGAGAGTGCCCCCTGCTGGCTGTGTCTGGACCCTCACGAGCGTGGCCTGGTGTCTGTCGTGTGTGTGTGTGTGTGTGTGTGTGGTGTTTATTAGTGATGATCTGCTGGTGTTTAACCGTTAGCATGCTCACTGTCTGAAAATCTGCTGCGCTTTATTTCCCTCTTCCTTTGCATTGAAGTAATTCAGTTGCTCTGCACACACACACACGCACGCACACACACACACACACACACACTGCTGAGTCTGTCTAATAACTTTAATAATAAAATAATCAGATGTATGTGTTTCCATGGCAACAAACACACACACACACACACACACACACACAGTGTTTGACACGCCCACATCTGACCATGCAGCTGTTTGGTTGATTGTGTATACATGACAACAAACACACTCACACACACACACACACACAGTAGGGGGTGGGGTGTGTGCATGAGCTTAGCGGTTGCTCTTCATGGCCTCCTTGGCGGCGAGGATGAGGGGGGTGAGACTGGACAGAGGTTTGGCCAGCTTCAGGAACGGGTGCTGAGGAGGTCGAGTAATTACATTTAAATTAAATAAAATTAAATACACAAGAAAATAGGAGTGTATATTGTGTGTGTGTGTAGTAGAGTGTAGTGACCTGCAGCAGCTCTTTGCCACTCCCTCTCTTGTCCACGTCCATCTCCAGACAGCGGTTGAGGAAATCTCTGAAGATGGGAGACAGTTTCTCAGGGTTCTGCAGCTCCGGAGTTCCATTAGTGGCGATGAGGTACAGGGCCTGGAGGAGGAACACAGCTAATCTCAAACATCTGCTAATGTTCACAACACACACTGCTGTTTGGTTGTGATAGGAAGGGCGGAGCTACAGTCAACTGGATCAGCCAATCAAAAAAAAAAGATCATGTGACACAATCAGCCTTCATCATTGTGTGCGTGTGTGTGTGTACCCTCAGTGGGTTCTCGTTGAGGTACGGTGGTTCTCCCTCCACCATCTCTATAGCCATGATGCCCAGAGACCAGATGTCCACTTTAGGTCCATAGGCTTTACGGGTCACCACTTCGGGGGCCATCCAGTACGGCGTCCCCACCATCGTACTGCGCTTACTCTGCTCCGGGGTGATCTGAGCACAGAACCCAAAATCCGCTGCACACACACACACACACACACACACACACACACACACACACGGGTTGAGAACCACTGGTGTAGGGTATAGGGTGTGTGGTATAGGGTGTAGGTTATAGGGTGGAGGGTATAGGGTATAGAGTGTGTGGTATAGGGTGTAGGGTATAGGGTGTGTGGTATAGGGTGTAGGGTGTAGGGTGTGTGGTATAGGGTGTGTAGTATAGGGTGTGTAGTATAGGGTGTAGGGTATAGGGTGTGTGGTATAGAGTGTGTGGTATAGGGTGTAGGGTATAGGGTGTGTGGTATAGGGTGTAGGGTATAGGATGTAGGGTGTAGGGTATAGGGTGTGGGGTATAGGGTGTAGGGTATAGGATGTGTGGTATAGGGTGTGTGGTATAGGGTGTAGGGTATAGGATGTGTGGTATAGGGTGTAAGGTATAGGGTATAGTGTGTAGGGTATAGGGTGAAGGGTATAGGATGTGTGGTATAGGGTGTGTGGTATAGGATGTGTGGTATAGGGCGTGTGGTATAGGGCGTGTGGTATAGGGTGTAGGGTATAGGGTGTGTGGTATAGGGTGTAGGGTATAGGGTGTGTGGTATAGGATGTGTGGTATAGGGTGTAAGGTATAGGGTATAGTGTGTAGGGTATAGGGTGAAGGGTATAGGATGTGTGGTATAGGGTGTGTGGTATAGGATGTGTGGTATAGGGCGTGTGGTATAGGGTGTAGGGTATAGGGTGTAGGGTATAGGGTGTAGGGTATAGGGTGTGTGGTATAGGGCGTGTTGTATATGGCGTGTGGTATAGGGTGTAGGGTATAGGATGTGTGGTATAGGGTGTGTGGTATACCG
>JAUCMX010000005.1:420744-423902 GCA_033459395.1 Hemibagrus guttatus | reverse complement strand
TACAGAGGCAGTGTGTACAGAGGCAGGTTGAGTGTTGAGTACAAAGACAGTGCTGAGTACAGAGGCAGAGTTGAGTGTTGAATACAGAGGCAGTGTTGAGTACAGAGACAGTGCTGAGTACAGAGACAGTGCTGAGTACAGAGACAGTGCTGAGTACAGAGACAGAGTTAAGTGTTGAGTACAGAGGCAGTGTTGAGTACAGAGGCAGTGTTGAGTACAGAGGCAGTGTTGAGTACAGAGGCAGTGTTGAGTACAGAGGCAGTGTTGAGTGTTGAGTACAGAGACAGTGTTGAGTACAGAGACAGTGTTGAGTGTTGAGTAGAGAGGCAGTGTTGAGTACAGAGACAGCGTGTTGAGTACAGAGACTGTGTTGAGTACAGAGACTGTGTTGAGTACAGAGACTGTGTTGAGTGTTGAGTACAGAGACAGTTGAGTGTTGAGTACAGAGACAGTGTTGAGTACAGAGACAGAGTTGAGTGTTGAGTACAGAGACAGTGTTGAGTACAGAGACAGAGTTCAGTGTTGAGTACAGAGACAGAGTTGAGTGTTGAGTACAGAGGCAGTGTTGAGTACAGAGACAGTGTTGAGTGCAGAGACAGTGTTGAGTAGAGAGGCAGAATTGAGTGTTGAGTACAGAGGCAGTGTTGAGTACAGAGACTGTGTTGAGTGTTGAGTACAGAGGCAGTGTTGAGTACAAAGACAGTGTTGAGTGCAGAGACAGCGTGTTGAGTACAGAGACTGTGTTGAGTACAGAGACAGCGTGTTGAGTACAGAGACAGTGTGTTGAGTACAGAGAGTGTTGAGTGTTGAGTACAGAGACAGTGCTGAGTACAGAGACAGTGCTGAGTACAGAGACAGAGTTGAGTACAGAGACAGAGTTGAGTACAGAGACAGAGTTAAGTGTTGAGTACAGAGGCAGTGTTGAGTACAGAGGCAGTGTTGAGTGTTGAGTACAGAGACAGTGTTGAGTGTTGAGTAGAGAGGCAGTGTTGAGTACAGAGACAGCGTGTTGAATACAGAGACTGTGTTGAGTACAGAGACTGTTGAGTACAGAGACTGTGTTGAGTACAGAGACTGTGTTGAGTGTTGAGTACAGAGACAGTGTTGAGTACAGAGACAGAGTTGAGTGTTGAGTACAGAGGCAGTGCTGAGTACAGAGGCAGTGCTGAGTGTTGAGTACAGAGACAGTGTTGAGTACAGAGAGTGTTGCGTGTTGAGTACAGAGACAGTGTTGAGTACAGAGACAGTGTTGAGTGTTGAGTACAGAGACAGTGTTGAGTAGAGAGGCAGAATTGAGTGTTGAGTACAGAGGCAGTGTTGAGTACAGAGACTGTTGAGTGTTGAGTACAGAGAGTGTTGTGTACAGAGGCAGTGTTGAGTACAAAGACAGTGTTGAGTACAGAGACAGCGTGTTGAGTACAGAGACAGTGTGTTGAGTACTGAGACAGTGTGTTGAGTACAGAGACAGTGTTGAGTACAGAGACAGTGTTGAGTACAGAGACAGTGTTGAGTACAGAGACAGTGTTGAGTACAGAGACAGTGTTGAGTGTTGAGTACAGAGACAGTGTTGAGTAGAGAGGCAGAATTGAGTGTTGAGTACAGAGGCAGTGTTGAGTACAGAGACTGTGTTGAGTGTTGAGTACAGAGAGTGTTGTGTACAGAGGCAGTGTTGAGTACAAAGACAGTGTTGAGTACAGAGACAGCGTGTTGAGTACAGAGACTGTGTTGAGTACAGAGACTGTGTTGAGTACAGAGACTGTGTTGAGTACAGAGACTGTGTTGAGTATAGAGACTGTGTTGAGTATAGAGACAGCGTGTTGAGTACAGAGACAGCGTGTTGAGTACAGAGACAGCGTGTTGAGTACAGAGACAGTGTTGAGTACAGAGAGTGTTGAGTGTTGAGTACAGAGACAGTGTTGAGTACAGAGACAGTGTTGAATGTTGAGTACAGAGACAGTGTTGAGTAGAGAGGCAGAATTGAGTGTTGAGTACAGAGGCAGTGTTGAGTACAGAGACTGTGTTTGAGTGTTGAGTACAGAGATAGTGTTGAGTGTTGAGTACAGAGAGTGTTGTGTACAGAGGCAGTGTTGAGTACAGAGGCAGTGTTGAGTACAGAGACTGTGTTGAGTGTTGAGTACAGAGATAGTGTTGTGTACAGAGGCAGCGTGTTGAGTACAGAGACAGCGTTTGAGTACAGAGACAGCGTTGAGTACAGAGACAGCGTTGAGTACAGAGACAGCGTTGAGTACAGAGACAGTGTTGAGTACAGAGACAGCGTGTTGAGTACAGAGACAGCGTGTTGAGTACAGAGACAGTGTTGAGTACAGAGACAGCGTGTTGAGTACAGAGACAGCGTGTTGAGTACAGAGGCAGTGTTGAGTACAGAGGCAGTGTTGAGTACAGAGGCAGTGTTGAGTACAGAGGCAGTGTTGAGTACAGAGACAGTGTTGAGTAGAGAAGCAGAATTGAGTGTTGAGTACAGAGACTGTGTTGAGTACAGAGACTGTGTTGAGTGTTGAGTACAGAGAGTGTTGTGTACAGAGGCAGTGTTGAGTACAAAGACAGTGTTGAGTACAGAGACAGCGTGTTGAGTACAGAGACAGTGTTGAGTACAGAGGCAGTGTTGAGTACAGAGGCAGTGTTGAGTACAGAGACAGTGTTGAATACAGAGACAGCGTGTTGAGTACAGAGGCAGTGTTGAGTACAGAGGCAGTGTTGAGTACAGAGACAGCGTGTTGAGTACAGAGGCAGTGTTGAGTACAGAGGCAGTGTTGAGTACAGAGGCAGTGTTGAGTACAGAGACAGCGTGTTGAGTACAGAGACAGTGTTGAGTACAGAGGCAGTGTTGAGTACAGAGGCAGTGTTGAGTACAGAGGCAGTGTTGAGTACAGAGGCAGCGTTGAGTACAGAGACAGTGTGTTGAGTACAGAGACAGTGTTGAGTACAGAGACAGTGTTGAGTACAGAGGCAGTGTTGAGTACAGAGGCAGTGTTGAGTACAGAGGACAGTGTTGAGTACAGAGACAGCGTGTTGAATACAGAGACAGTGATGAATACAGAGACAGCGTGTTGAGTACAGAGACAGCGTGTTGAGTACAGAGACAGTGTTGAATACAGAGACAGCGTGTTGAGTACAGAGACAGTGTTGAATACAGAGAC
>JAUCMX010000005.1:403244-415744 GCA_033459395.1 Hemibagrus guttatus | reverse complement strand
GTACAAGTGTTGGGGGTGGTGGTGTAGTCACGCTGTACACGTGTTGGGGGTGGTGGTGTAGTCACGCTGTACAAGTGTTGGGGGTGGTGGTGTAGTCACGCTGTACACGTGTTGGGGGTGGTGGTGTAGTCACGCTGTACACGTGTTGGGGGGGTGGTGTAGTCACGCTGTGCATGTCCACGTCACACTGGACACTAGGTAAGGTTTTGGTGTTTGTGTGAGAAATGCATTAGTGAATGTAGAAGTGGGCGGGGCTTACAGCAGAGCCAATCACAGCAGCATCAACTCGAACACGTCCAAAAGCCACATTAAAGAACTTTATTTATAAAATCCAGATTTAAGGAGAAGATCTGGAACTATGGAGAGTTTCCTGGTAGAAACAGGACAGTGCATAATCTGCATTTATTAAAAATAATCACATTAACTTGAGAAGTGTGTGTTGGAGAGTCTGGGATTAAAGTGCAGGAGCGACAACACGGGCCTCATTTCTTCTTCATGTCCTGTGTACAGCGAGGACAGAACCTGCAGGAAGAAAACAAAACGCTTCAAATCCACACACAGCGCTAGCACTGGATAACGTTCAGCATGAACACAGCTACATGCTAATGCTAGTGGAATCTGCATGGAGGTGCGAGTGCTGAGTGTGTGTGTGTGTGTGTGTGTGTGTAACAGTGTGCAGAGTCTCACCATTTCCCTTTGGGTTTAGTCGTCAGACCCACACAGGAGAAGTGAAACCACTCGATCGGACACTGAGGGAAAAATAACAAGCACAAAGTTCAATAATACAGTTAATTACTCAACTGTTATATATATATATATATATATGTGTGTGTGTGTGTGTGTGTGTGTGTGTGAGTTTGATTAATGAGAGTGTGTATGTGTGTGATTACTGAGTGTGTGTGTGTATGTGTGTGAGATCACTGAGTGTGTATGTGTGTGTGAGAGAGATTACTGAGTGTGTGTGTGTGTGTGTGTGTGTGAGATCACTGAGTGTGTATGTGTGTGTGAGAGAGATTACTGAGTGTGTATGTGTGTGTATGTGAGATTACTGAGTGTGTAGGTGTGTGATTACTGAGTGTGTGTGTGTGATTACTGAGTGTGTGTATGTGATTACTGAGTGTGTGTGTGTATGTGATTACTGAGTGTGTGTGTGTGTGTGGTGTGTGTGTGTGTGTGTATGTGATTACTGAGTGTGTGTGTGTGTGTGTGTGTATGTGATTACTGAGTGTGTGTGTGTGTGATTACTGAGTGTGTGTGTGTGATTACTGAGTGTGTGTGTGTGTGTATGTGATTACTGAGTGTGTGTGTGTGTGTATGTGATTACTGAGTGTGTGTGTGTGATTACTGAGTGTGTGTGTGTGTGATTACTGAGTGTGTGTGTGTGTGTGATTACTGAGTGTGTGTATGTGTGTGATTACTGAGTGTGTGTGTGTGATTACTGAGTGTGTGTTGTGTGTGATTACTGAGTGTGTGTATGTGTGTGATTACTGAGTGTGTGTATGTGTGTGATTACTGAGTGTGTGTGTGTAGGTGTGTGTGTGTGATTACTGAGTGTATGTGTGTGTGATTACTGAGTGTGTATGTGATTACTGAGTGTGTGTATGTGTGTGTATATATGTGATTACTGAGTGTGTGTATGTGTGTGTATATATGTGATTACTGAGTGTGTGTATGTGTGTGATTACTGAGTGTGTGTGTGTAGGTGTGTGTGTGTGATTACTGAGTGTATGTGTGTGTGATTACTGAGTGTGTATGTGATTACTGAGTGTGTGTATGTGTGTGTATATATGTGATTACTGAGTGTGTGTATGTGTGTGTATATATGTGATTACTGAGTGTGTGTATGTGTGTGTGATTACTGAGTGTGTATGTGATTACTGAGTGTGTGTGTATGTGATTACTGAGTGTGTGTGTGTGTGTGATTACTGAGTGTGTATGTGATTACTGAGTGTGTATGTGTGTGTATATATGTGATTACTGAGTGTGTGTATGTGTGTGTGATTACTGAGTGTGTGTGTGTATGTGTGTGTGTGTGTGTGTGATTACTGAGTGTGTATGTGATTACTGAGTGTGTGTATGTGTGTGTATATATGTGATTACTGAGTGTGTGTGTGTGTGTGTATGTGATTACTGAGTGTGTGTGTGTGTGATTGAGTGTGTGTGTGTGTGATTACTGAGTGTGTGTATGTGTGAGATTACTGAGTGTGTGTGTGTAGGTGTGTGTGTGTGATTACTGAGTGTATGTGTGTGTGATTACTGAGTGTGTATGTGATTACTGAGTGTGTGTATGTGTGTGTGATTACTGAGTGTGTGTGTGTGTATGTGATTACTGTGTGTGTGTGTGATTACTGAGTGTGTGTATGTGTGTGTATATATGTGATTACTGAGTGTGTGTATGTGTGTGTATATATGTGATTACTGAGTGTGTGTATGTGTGTGTGATTACTGAGTGTGTATGTGATTACTGAGTGTGTGTATGTATGTGTGTATGTGATTACTGAGTGTGTGTGTATGTGATTACTGAGTGTGTGTGTGTGTGATTACTGAGTGTGTATGTGATTACTGAGTGTGTGTATGTATGTGTGTATGTGATTACTGAGTGTGTGTGTATGTGATTACTGAGTGTGTGTGTGTGTGTGTGTGTGTGATTACTGAGTGTGTGTGTGTGTGTGTGTGTGTGTGTGATTGATGTGTGTGTGTGTGTATGATTACTGAGTGTGTGTGTGTGTGTGTATTGTGTACTGAGTGTGTGTGTGTGTGTGATTTGAGTGTGATGTGTATGTGATTACTGAGTGTGTGTGTGTGTGTGTGTGTGTGTTGATGTGATTACTGAGTGTGTGTTGTGTGTATGTGTGTATGGTGTGTGTGTGTGTGTATGTGATTACTGAGTGTGTGTGTGTGTAGTTACTGAGTGTGTATGTGATTACTGAGTGTGTGTGTGTTTGTGTGTATGTGATTACTGAGTGTGTGTTGTGATTATGAGTGTGTGTGTGTGTGTGTGTGTTGTGATTACTGAGTGGTGTGTGTGTGGTGTGTGTGTGATTACTGAGTGTTGTGTGTGTGATTACTGAGTGTGTGTGTGTGTGTGATTACTGAGTGTGTTGTGTGTGTGATTACTGAGTGTGTGTATGTGTGTGTGATTACTGAGTGTGTGTGTGATGTGGTGTGTGTGTTGTGATTACTGAGTGTGTTGTGTGTGTGTGATATATGTGATTACTGAGTGTGTGTATGTGTTTTGATTACTGAGTGTGTGTATGTGATTGAGTGTGTGTTGTGTGTGATTACTGAGTGTGTGTTGTGTGTGATTACTGAGTGTGTGTGTGTGTGTATGATTACGTGTGTGTGTGTGTGTTTTGATTACTGATGTGTGTGTGTGATTACTGAGTGTGTATGTGATTACTGAGTGTGTGGGGATAGTGTGGTTGATTGATTAGGTGTGTTATGATATTGTATGTGATTACTGAGTGTGTGTTTGATGTGTGTGTGATTACTGAGTGGGGTGTTGTGTGATTACTGAGTGTGTGGTTTTGTGATTACTGTGTGTGTGTGAATATGTGTGTGGATTACTGAGTGTGTGTGTGTGTTAGTGTGATTACTGTGTGTGTGTGTGTACTGAGTGTGTGTGTGTTGGTATATATATGTGATTACTGAGTGTTTTGTATGTGTGTTGTGATTACTGAGTGTGTGTATGTGATTACTGAGTGTGTGTTAGTGTGTGTGTGTGTGTGATTACTGAGTGTGTGTATGTGTGTGTGATTACTGAGTGTGTGTGTGTGATTACTGAGTGTGTGTGTTGTGATTACTGAGTGTGTGTTGTGATTACTGAGTGTGTGATATGTGATTACTGAGTGTGTGATTTTGTGTGTGTGTGTTGGGTTTTATGTGATTACTGAGTGGTGTGTGGTGTGTGTTTTGTAGTGATTATTGTAGTGTTGTGATTACTGAGTGTGTGTGTGTGTATGTGATTACTGAGGGGTGTGTGTGTTTTGAGTGTGTGTTTTGTGTGTGATTACTGAGTGTGTGTGTGTGTGATTACTGGTGTGTGTGTGTTGTGATTACTGAGTGTGTGTGTTTTGAGTGTGTGTGTGTGTGTGTGTGTGATTACTGAGTGTGTGTTGTGTTACTGTGTGTGTGTGTGTGTGTGATGGTGTGTGTATGTGATTACTGAGTGTGTGTTTTTGTGTGTGTTTGGTGTGTGTGTGATTACTGAGTGTGTGTGTGTGTGTGATTACTGAGTGTGTGTGTGTGTGTGATTACTGAGTGTGTGTGTTGTGTATGTGATTACTGAGTGTGTGTGTGTGTGTGTTGTGATTACTGAGTGTGTGTGTGTGTGATTACTGAGTGTGTGTGTGTGATTACTGAGTGTGGGGTGATGTGATTACTGTGTGTGTGTGTGTGTGTGGTGTATGTGATTACTGAGTGTGTGTATGTGTGTGTGATTACTGAGTGTGTGTGTGTGATTACTGATGTGTGTGTGTGTGGTTTTGTGATTACTGAGTGTGGTGTTATGGGGTGTGTGATTACTGAGTGTGTGTGTGTGATTACTGAGTGTGTGTGTGTGTGTGATTACTGAGTGTGTGTGTGTTGATTACTGAGTGTGTGTGTGTGATTACTGAGTGTGTGTGTATATGAGTGTGTTTGTTATGGATTATGATTATGGTTTGTATGTGATTACTGAGTGTGTGTGTGTGTGATTACTGAGTGTGTGTTGTGTGTGATTACTGAGTGTGTGTTGTTGTGATTACTGAGTGTGTGTGTGTGTGTGTGATTACTGAGTGTGTGTGTGTGTTATGTGTTCTGATGTGTGTGTGTGATTACTGAGTGTGTGTGTGATTACTGAGTGTGTGTGTGATTACTGAGTGTGTGTTGTGATTACTGAGTGTGTGTTGTGATTACTGAGTGTGTGTTGTGATTACTGAGTGTGTGATTACTGGTGTGTGTGTGTTGTGATTACTGAGTGTGTGTGTGTTGTGTATGTGATTACTGAGTGTGTGTGTTGTGATTACTGAGTGTGTGTGTGTGATTACTGAGTGTGTGTGTGTGTATGTGATTACTGAGTGTGTGTTGTGTGATTACTGAGTGTGTGTGATTACTGAGTGTGTGTGTGTGTGTGTATGATTTGAGTGTGTGTGACTGAGTGTGTGTGTTGATTACTGATGGTGTTTATGTGATTACTGAGTGTGTGTGTGTGTATGTGATTACTGAGTGTGTGTGTATGTGATTACTGAGTGTGTGTTGTGTTGTGATTACTGAGTGTGTGTTGTGTGTGTGATTACTGAGTGTGTGTGTGTGTGTGATTACTGAGTGTGTGTTGTGTTGTGATTACTGAGTGTGTGTGTGTGTGTGATTACTGAGTGTGTGTATGTGATTACTGAGGGGGTGTGTACTGAGTGTGTGTGGTGTGATTACTGAGTGTGTGTATGTGATTACTGAGTGTGTGTATGTGTGTGTATGTGATTACTGAGTGTGTGTGTGATTACTGAGTGTGTGTATGTGTGTGATTACTGAGTGTGTGTATGTGTGTGATTACTGAGTGTGTGTGTGTGTATGTGATTACTGAGTGTGTGTGTGTGTGATTACTGAGTGTGTGTGTGTGTGTGATTACTGAGTGTGTGTGTGTGTGTGTGATTACTGAGTGTGTGTGTGATTACTGAGTGTGTGTGTGTGTATGTGATTACTGAGTGTGATTGTGTTGTGTGTGTGTGTATGTTGTGTGTGTGATTACTGAGTGTGTGTGATGTGTGTGTGATTACTGAGTGTGTGTGTGTGATTACTGAGTGTGTGATGATGTGTGTGTGTGTGTGATTACTGAGTGTGTGTATGTGTGTGTGATTACTGAGTGTGTGTGTGATTACTGAGTGTGTGTGTGTGTGTGATTACTGAGTGTGTGTGTGTGTGATTACTGAGTGTGTGTGTGTATGTGATTACTGAGTGTGTGTGTGATTACTGAGTGTGTGTGTGTGTATGTGATTACTGAGTGTGTGTGTGTGTGATTACTGAGTGTGTGTGTGTGTATGTGATTACTGAGTGTTGTGTGTGTGTGTATGTGATTACTGAGTGTGTGTGTGTATGTGATTACTGAGTGTGTGTGTGTGTGTATGTGATTACTGAGTGTGTGTGTGTGATTACTGAGTGTGTGTGTGTGTGTGATTACTGAGTGTGTGTGTGTGTGATTACTGAGTGTGTGTGTGTGTGATTACTGAGTGTGTGTGTGTGTGATTACTGATGTGTGTGTGTGTATGTGATTACTGAGTGTGTGTGTGTGTGATTACTGAGTGTGTGTGTGTATGTGATTACTGAGTGTGTGTGTGTATGTGATTACTGAGTGTGTGTGTGATTACTGAGTGTGTGTGTGTGTATGTGATTACTGAGTGTGTGTGTGTGTGTATGTGATTACTGAGTGTGTGTGTGTGTATGTGATTACTGAGTTGTGTGTGTGTGTGTATGTGATTACTGAGTGTTGTGTGTGTGTGTATGTGATTACTGAGTGTGTGTGTGATTACGTGTGTGTGTGTGATTACTGAGTGTGTGTGTGTGTGTGTATGTGATTACTGAGTGTGTGTGTATGTGATTACTGAGTGTGTATGTGTGTGTATGTGATTACTGAGTGTGTGTTGTGTGTATGTGATTACTGAGTGTGTGTGTGTGATTACTGAGTGTGTGTTGTGTTGTGATTACTGAGTGTGTGTGTGTGTGATTACTGAGTGTGTGTGTGTGTGATTACTGAGTGTGTGTGTGTGTGATTACTGAGTGTGTGTGTGTGATTACTGATGTGTGTGTGTGTGTGATTACTGAGTGTGTGTGTGTATGTGATTACTGAGTGTGTGTGTGTGTGTGATTACTGAGTGTGTGTGTGTGTGTATGTGATTACTGAGTGTGTGTGTGTGATTACTGAGTGTGTGTTTGATTACTGAGTGTGTGTGTGTGTGATTACTGAGTGTGTGTTGTGTGTGTGATTACTGAGTGTGTGTGTGTGTGATTACTGAGTGTGTGTGTGTATGTGATTACTGAGTGTGTGTGTGTGTTGTGATTACTGAGTGTGTGTGTGTGTTGTGATTACTGAGTGTGTGTGTGTGTATGTGATTACTGAGTGTGTGTGTGTGTATGTGATTACTGAGTGTGTGTTGTGTGTGTGTGATTACTGAGTGTGTGTGTGTGTGTGTGATTACTGAGTGTGTGTGTGTGTATGTGATTACTGAGTGTGTGTGTGTGTGTGTTGTGATTACTGAGTGTGTGTGTGTGTATGTGATTACTGAGTGTGTGTTGTGTGTATGTGATTACTGAGTGTGTGTGTGTGTATGTGATTACTGAGTGTGTGTGTGTGTGATGTGATTACTGAGTGTGTGTATGTGATTACTGAGTGTGTGTGTGTGTGATTACTGAGTGTGTGTATGTGATTACTGAGTGTGTGTGTGTGATTACTGAGTGTGTGATTACTGAGTGTGTGTAGTGTGTGTGATTACTGAGTGTGTGTGTGTGTGTGTGTGATTACTGAGTGTGTGTGTGATTACTGAGTGTGTGTGTGTGATTACTGAGTGTGTGTGTGTGTGTGATTACTGAGTGTGTGTGTGTGTTATGTGTTGTGATTACTGAGTGTGTGTGTGATTACTGAGTGTGTGTATGTGTGTGTATGTGATTACTGAGTGTGTGTTGTGATTACTGAGTGTGTGTGTGATTACTGAGTGTGTGTGTGTGATTACTGAGTGTGTGTGTGATTACTGAGTGTGTGTGTGTGTGATTACTGAGTGTGTGTGTGTTGTGTTATGTGATTACTGAGTGTGTGTGTGATTACTGAGTGTGTGTGTGTGTGTATGTGATTACTGAGTGTGTGTGTGATTACTGAGTGTGTGTATGTGATTACTGAGTGTGTGTGATTACTGAGTGTGTGTATGTGTGTGTGTATGGTGTGGTGTGTGTGTGATTACTGAGTGTGTGTGATTACTGATGTGTGTGTGATTACTGAGTGTGTGTGTGTGTGTGATTACTGAGTGTGTGTGTGTATGTGATTACTGAGTGTGTGATGTGTGTGTGTGTGATTACTGAGTGTGTGTGTGTGTTGTGATTACTGAGTGTGTGTGTGTGTATGTGATTACTGAGTGTGTGTGTGTGTGATTACTGAGTGTGTGTGTGTGTTGTGATTACTGAGTGTGTGTGTGTGTATGTGATTACTGAGTGTGTGTGTGTGATGTGATTACTGAGTGTGTGTTGTGTGTGTATGTGATTACTGAGTGTGTGTGTGTGTGTATGTGATTACTGAGTGTGTGTGTGTGTATGTGATTACTGAGTGTGTGTGTGTGTGTATGTGATTACTGAGTGTGTGTGTGTGTGTGTATGTGATTACTGAGTGTGTGTGTGTATGTGATTACTGAGTGTGTGTGTGTATGTGATTACTGAGTGTGTGTGTGTGTGTATGTGATTACTGAGTGTGTGTGTGTGTAGTGATTACTGAGTGTGTGTGTGTGATTACTGAGTGTGTGTGTGTGATTACTGAGTGTGTGTATGTGTGTGTGATTACTGAGTGTGTGTGTGATTACTGAGTGTGTGTGTGTGTGTGTGATTACTGAGTGTGTGTGTGTGTGTATGTGATTACTGAGTGTGTGTGTGTGATTACTGAGTGTGTGTGTGTGATTACTGAGTGTGTGTATGTGTGTGTGATTACTGAGTGTGTGTGTGTGATTACTGAGTGTGTGTATGTGATTACTGAGTGTGTGTGTGTGTGGTATGTGATTACTGAGTGTGTGTGTGTGTGTGTATGTGATTACTGAGTGTGTGTGTGTGTGTGTATGTGATTACTGAGTGTGTGTGTGTGTGTGATTACTGAGTGTGTGTGTGTGTGTGATTACTGAGTGTGTGTGTGTGATTACTGAGTGTGTGTGTGTGTGTGATTACTGAGTGTGTGTGTGTGATTACTGAGTGTGTGTGTGTGTGTGTGTGATTACTGAGTGTGTGTATGTGTGATTACTGAGTGTGTCTGTGTGTGTGTGATTACTGAGTGTGTGTGTGATTACGTGATTACTGAGTGTGTGTGTATGTGTGAGTGTGTGTGTGATTAATGAGAAAGTGTGTGTGTGTGTGAGATTAATGAGAGAGAGTGTGTGTGTGATTAATGAGAGTGTGTATGTGTGTGTGAGTGTGTGTGTTCATACATCAGCGTTGTCACAGCCGATCATCTCTCCATATGAGACCTGAGTACACAGACAGTACGTGGGCTCGTTGGGGTCCACAGGCATGTCCAGAACATCAGGCGAGTGAACATCCAGTAGAACATCACTGACAGAGGAGAACAACATACACACACACACACACACACACACACACACACACACATATATATATATTAAATCACACACACAGATCTGATTATGAATATGTAAACTGACATCTAAACCACTAACTGGCCTGAAACTGGACTGAACCATTTCAGCTCAGACGGCTTAGGAACTACTGTCGATGGACCAAACCATTCATTAACACAGGGGGGGATCTGATTATCCATTCATCCATCAGACCGACACATTACAGAAATGTTCTGAAACTAGACCAAACCACTTAGCCACATCACATCACTGTATGGCTAATCCCTGCTAACTAGCAAGTGCACTCAGTGTGCCACTAGCCTCTGTATGTGCATGTGTGTGTGTGTGTGTGTGTGTGTGTACCTGTTCTTCTGTGCTTTGTGTTTTGGAGAGTCGTGACCAGAACTGTTCTTTTCTCTCCCACTTCCTCCTCTTCTGTCCTTCAGGTTCTTCTTCTCTGAACACAAGAACATGATCAATGCTAATCTGGTGGCTATAGGCTACATTACCTGTTGGATATAAGTTAGCATCGTAGCTCATGTCATCTGATTCTGCTCGTACTTCTGCTCTTCTTGTCGTCGGAGCTGTCCAGACCACTCAAGTCCAGTTTATCCTTCAGCTCATTCTCAAAGCGGGCCAGATCAGCGTCCAGACGCCGGATGTGTTTATCCACCTGCATGCGCACACACATACACACACACACACACACACGCACACAGACATGTACACACGTTTCAGTGTCTCTAAGCTCTGCCCCCTAGTGGTTGCAACATAAAACATCTCCCCACCTCCTCCCTCCTCCCCTCCCTCCTCCTCCTCCCCTCCCTCCTCCTCCTCCCTACTCCCCTCCCTCCTCCTCCTCCTCCTCCCTACTCCCCTCCCTCCTCCTCCTCCCTCCTCCCCTCCCTCCTCCCCTCCTCCTCCCTCCTCCTCCCTTCCCTCCTCCTCCCTTCCTCTCCTCCCTCCTCCTCCTCCCTCCTCCTCCCTCCTCCTCCCTTCCCTCCTCCTCCCTCCTCCTCCCTTCCCTCCTCCTCCCTCCTCCTCCCCTCCTCCCCCCTCCTCCCTTCCCTCCTCCCCTCCCTCCTCCTCCCTTCCCTCCTCCTCCCTCCTCTCCTCCCTCCTCCCCTCCCTCCTCCTCCCTTCCCTCCTCCTCCCTCCTCCTCCCTTCCCTCCTCCTCCCTCCTCCTCCCTTCCCTCCTCCTCCCTCCTCCCCTCCCTCCTCCTCCCTTCCCTCCTCCCCTCCCTCCTCCTCCCTTCCCTACTCCCCCCCTCCCCACTCCCCTCCTCCTCCCTTCCCTACTCCCCCCCTCCCCACTCCCCTCCTCCTCCCTTCCCTACTCCCCCCCTCCCCACTCCCCTCCTCCTCCCTTCCCTACTCCCCCCCTCCCCACTCCCCTCCTCCTCTCCCCTCCTCCTCCTCCTCTCCCCTCCTCTCCTCCTCCTCCCTCCTCCTCCCTCCTCCTCCTCTCCTCCTCCTCTCCTCCTCCTCTTCTCCTCCCTACTCTCCTCCCTACTCTCCTCCTCCTCCTCCCTTCCTCCTCACACACACACACCAGTTCGTATATCTGCATGGCGAGTTGCACTTTGTCGTCGCTGAACTCTAGACACTTGCTGAAAGCCAGTTCGATCCTCTTCAGGTGCTGCACGCGTTCCTCAGGAGACAGGTTCCTCACGCTCTCCATATACTCAGATGCCAGACCATCGATCTCCACTTTCTTCTCTGCACAGACACCAAACACCAGGCGAAACAACACATATCAGCTGTGCGTGTGAGTGAACTGACCGTCAGAGCGGTCAGCCTGCTGCATGGCTGTATGAAGCTGGACCTGGTACCTACATGAACGTGTTTGTTTATTCATGCGTTAACTCACACACCTTCAGTCCTGTTGTCCAAATCAGTCATGAGTGAGAAATTCCTCTGCAGCTCGAAGGGAAGACCCTCAATACCTGCAGACAGGAAGTGACGTCAAACTTCACGTTGTTCTACATTTAACTTGATGTATGACTTTAAACGACATTAGCGCTCCGTTACTTCAGTGGTTTCAGTGTAAACATTTCATTAAAAAACTACAAATATTTTCTGTCAGTCTGCGCTGCTGCTGCTTTACTGTAAACAAACCCTTAGCTCAACTCCACCTCACACATCTGTGTTAAAATGAATAATAACCTCCTGGTGGCATTTACAGCCCCTGCATGTGTTCAGCGCTACAGTTCATTCACACTGAATGGTTTATGTCCGACTTACTGTCCAGGTAATGCTCCAGGTACATCGCTATGGCCATTTTAACGCCGCTCAGCTGCTCGACTCGCGCGCGCCAAATTCATCTGGCAGCTGACGTCATATTTGTGTGACGGAAGTGAAACGCCCTTGTTCGCGTAAACCTTTCCACCAAGCTCCCTGATACTTCAGCCGCTGTGTCGCTTCTGTTTATCTTCCGGAGATTTAAAGGCACAGAGAAGCTATCTGATTTTAAAGCGGAATAATCCAATCACTCAGCTAGCTATCTCCGTCTTTAGCGAACTTCAACAGAATGCCCGGATGAGACACCTGACTCTGATTGGTCCGAACCCGGAAACACGCGCTCCTCCCAGGGAAATGTAGTTTCGTAGAGCACGTGATTAGAAATGGCGTCAATACGCAGTGGATAAATAAAGGAGTGAGAGAGTGGAGAGCTCGCAGTGGATAAATAAAGGAGTGAGAGAGTGGAGAGCTCGCAGTGGATAAATAAAGGAGTGAGAGAGTGGAGAGCTCGCAGTGGGTAAATAAAGGAGTGAGAGAGTGGAGAGCTCGCAGTGGATAAATAAAGGAGTGAGAGAGTGGAGAGCTCGCAGTGGATAAATAAAGGAGTGAGAGAGTGGAGAGCTCGCAGTGGATAAATAAAGGAGTGAGAGAGTGGAGAGCTCGCAGTGGATAAATAAAGGAGTGAGAGAGTGGAGAGCTCGCAGTGGATAAATAAAGGAGTGAGAGAGTGGAGAGCTCGCAGTGGATAAATAAAGGAGTGAGAGAGTGGAGAGCTCGCAGTGGATAAATAAAGGAGTGAGAGAGTGGAGAGCTCGCAGTGGGTAAATAAAGGAGTGAGAGAGTGGAGAGCTCGCAGTGGATAAATAAAGGAGTGAGAGAGTGGAGAGCTCGCAGTGGATAAATAAAGGAGTGAGAGAGTGGAGAGCTCGCAGTGGATAAATAAAGGAGTGAGAGAGTGGAGA
>JAUCMX010000005.1:368244-400744 GCA_033459395.1 Hemibagrus guttatus | reverse complement strand
ACATTAATAATAATAATAATAATAATAATAATAATAATAACAACAACAACAACAACAACAACAACAACAAAACAACAACAACAACAATAATAATAATAACATTAATAATAATAATAACATTAATAATAATAATAATAATAAAAATAATAACAACAACAACAACAACAATAATAATAATAACATTAATAATAATAATAAAAATAATAACAACAACAATAATAATAATAATAATAATAACATTAATAATAATAATAATAATAATAACATTAATAATAATAATAATAATAATAATAATATTAATAATAATAATAATAATAACATTATTAATAATAATAATAATAATAATAATAGGATTGGTAATATTAGAATCATAACTTACTGATATCATCAGCAATGTACTCAATGATTGAGCCGACAAATGAGCCACAACCTACACACACACACACACACACACACACACAGTGAGGTATAGTATATTACAGTATAGAGGTGTGTGTAGAAACTGAAATATTTTTCATTAAATAACTGCTTCTTACAGTGACACTAACTAGTGTGTGTGTGTGTGTGTGTGTGACACATTACACACCAATGCGGATGTTGTAGTCCGAGATGAGTTCCATACACAACGTGAAGGATTCACCATACTGCTCTTTGGCTATGTCCTACACACACACACACGTTATTATTACAAACAAATAATAATAATAATAATAATAATAATAAAAAACAGTGGTATTGTACCACAAAGTGTTTATACTCTTCACAGTCCAACGGCTTCAGCGTCCTCAGAGAGACCGATAAACTGCATCAGGAAATAGATACACTGTACTTTATTATTCAGCACACACACACACACACACACACACACACACACACAGTTATATGGAGCTATTTTCAATAAATAATGAACACAAACAGAACCCAGGAACACACAGTGGACGATGAACACTCATGCAGCGAGAAACAAGTGTGTGTGTTGTTTTTTTATCTCGACAATCAGATACTGGGAGAACTTCCTGTTCACGCCCACATTACACCAACCAATCAGTGTACTGGAGGTTTCTCAGGAGAAGGATATGGAGAGTGAGGGTGTGTGTGTGTGTGTTCCAGGATGATAAACAGCAAGAAAAACACATCCATATGTTCACTTCATGTGGAGAATGAAGACCACACACACACACACACACACACACACACACACACACACACTCACCCTTTACATATACTCTTCTTATCAATCAGAAACCGGTCAATAAACACAATGCTGGCCTTTTTAGTCTTACGGTTCACACTCTTAACCTGAAAACACACACACACACACACACACACACACACACACACACACACACACACACACACATGTTGGAGACCTGTTCAGAAAAATGTATATTTAGTCAGTATATTGGGGAAGATGATGAAGATGATGAAGTACTATGGCTGGCCAGAAGGGGTATTTCCTCAGTTTACACCACACACACAGTCCCTCTCGGATTGAGAAAGGTTCTGGAAGAAACACACACAGAGGTACAGTGAGATAATTAAAGGTCGTGTTTGTTAAAGTCTGACTAATGCACCACACCTTCATTATAATATCACTAATCACACACCACACTCTCACCCAGTCTGGACATTACGGGGGGTGGGGGGGGGGGGTGTACAGTATGTATATAAAATGTGTGTGTTGAGTATGTATACACTGTGTGTGTGTGTGTATGTGTGCGTGTACAGTATATGTGAGACTCACTCTGTCTGATCCTCTGTAGGAAGCTGGGCAGCTCTTCATCCTCCTCGTCCTCCTCATCGTCCAGCGGGAGTGTCTGTGTGAGAGACAACTTATCCTCCTGTACACTCAGCTCGATGGAAAGGTCAGAGGTCGTCTCTTCTGGAACACAGTTACACAGCATCCCATAATAATCCTCACACTCAGCGCTGTCAGGCTCATCATACGGAGTGTGTCATCACGGACCACGTGTACTGTAGTGTGTGTGTGTCATGTACGGATGGAGTCTCCAGCGTCAGCACTTACAGGACCACTCAGAGGTGGAGCTGGAGAGTGTAGCTATAAACGGATAAACAGTTCACCTGAACACAACACTGTGGGGGTTGTCTCTCTAAGAAAATTCATCACTTCATCACTACCTGGCTCAAGATGCTCGGAATCCTCCAGCACAAAGCGCGTCCTGATTCGCTGGCTGGGGGGACGCGCCGCCTTCGCCGATCTCTTCTTTCTCTGCCGTTTGACTGGCGGCTTCTCACACACTTCCTGTTCCACCTTCTTCCTCGGCCTCTTCCTCTGCTGAGCTTCAGGATTCTGAGGTGGAACTCTCTTTGGCAGTGTTTTCTGTTCGGGGGAAAAAATCATCAACCATTAAAAGAATCAGAAAGGGGGAGGATTCCAAGGCGAGAGATTCAGCCAATCAGCTCACAGGAGGAGTAAATAATGAGTGATTCTAATGAACAGATACCGTGATGGGGCTGATCTGCAGCCGGGACTGCGGTGTCCTGCTGCGCTGTGGGGTGGAGCTGAGGCGGGGTTTGGGTCGACGCCCTCGCCGTGTTGTCGGCGTCCTCGCGGCCGAGTCAGGTTTGGGCGAGGAGACGTGCGTGTCCTGAGGAGAACCAGTACATGACAGTGTAGCGTGTGTTGAGGTCTCTTTAGCAGCTCTCGGTCTCAGAGTTCGTGGTGGTGCTGGTTCTGGTGGTGATATTCTGGCTTTTTGCTGCTCAGTCCGTGTCGTGCCAGGATCAGCACCGGGGCCTGATCTCTCATCAGGGCTGAAATCTGATCTCTCCTTCTTCTCACACTTCTTCTTCCTCCCTCTCTGAGGGGTTTTTAGAGAACATCCGGAGGTGTTTTGAGTCAAGTGTCCATTTCTTGCTGGTGTGTGTGTGTGTGAGACAGGTGAGACAGGTGAGAGAGGTGAGACAGCTTTGGATTTGGTGTGAGGATGCTGTGCGTCAGCTCTGCCTGCTGTTCCTCTCGTTTTCTTCTCAGGTGCAGCGGAGGAGGCGGCGTGAGGTTTGGAGGAGGGGTCAGAGCTCGTCTCCGGTGAAATGGGAGGGGCCTGTCGGTTCGGGATTTTCTGGCGTCGTCCTTTACAGGGGTATTTTTCCGAGGTGCTCATGCTGACACGTTTGGGCTGTTTCCCAGGGACATCGTTCTGTTCGGAGCAGAAACAATACGGAGTGTCGAGACGAACGTTTTAGTCTGCTTTTATCAGTTATTAGACTACAAGGCTGCACTGCAAGCGATTTCAGGGTCAGAAAAACTAATACTGAACCTTTACGCGTTCACAGCCGCAGCACGTCTTTAAGTCATGATGTGGGCGTGTCCTGTCTGTCCGTTAGTGACTCTAAAGGGGGCGTGGCCTCTGGTTAGTAGTCAGTTGGTCAGTAATTGTTTAATTCGCTTACGGTTTGCAGCCTGAGCATGTCCAGGTAAAGACAGGAGATGGATGTGTGCAGCACATTTAGCATAAAAGTCTTTTAGAGCTTTTTTTTTTTTTTTTAAGGTAATTAAACAGTCAACCTTTTAGCGCAGCAAAGCGAGCGACCTTTCACACAGTTAAATCATTTACAATGCGCTCACTTAACACAGAGCTCGACTTCACATCTTACACACACTTAAATCAGCATTCGGCTAAAACACTGACAGCTAGCTAACTCTTGGCTTTAGCTGTGAGGCTAACTAACCAGTTCGACTGCAACACCACCACAAAGCAGCGCCTTCGTCTACTTTAACATGCGTCTCTGGTGTGCACCGCTGCTTCATCAGATCTCATACAATTCCAGAAAAATTACAAACAAAACAGATACATACTGTTTGTACTTGAAGTGTTTATCTCTCTCTCTCTCTCGACTTCCGGTATGGTTTTAAAAAGGACCCTTTTAGTAGCCGTGCGCGCCGCCTGACTAAAAACACCATATAATTAGACCAGCGAGTTTCGGTTTAGCAAAACAATAAGAAGTGTGTGTGTGTGTGTGTGTGTGTGTGTGTGTGTGTGTGTGTGTGTGTGTGTGTACACTTCTGCTACATCTTTGACATTTATAATAAACAGCTCTGTGAAATAATCGTTAAGCACACTCATACAGCACACTATTGTTTTTTGTTCTGAAAAGAAAAGATTCAGTTAATAATAGACCTTTGTCTCAGAACACACAGTGCAAAAAGTGCTTTATTAAAAACAGTGACGTCAGCACCTCCAGGGATAAATGTGAATCAGTTCAGTGACAAAAATCTAAACATGTAAGGTCTCTCGTGTCTCCAGTGAATCGTCACAAGTGCAATAACACACAGATATTTTTCAGAGAGTGGATAATATTCGGATCGGAGAGAAATGAGTCTGCATACAGTCTGTACACCTCGAGGTTAAATCCTTACAGCTGTGCAGGACTTTCGTGTTTAATACATTTCTTACAAACAGTAAACATGTGAAATGTTAAACCTCAGTGTTTCAATATCAGAAAATCTTCACTGAAGAGTGTAAAAATCACGTGTCAGCAGTCCACAGTAACCTAGTGAAGAAGAGGAAACTGTGGGCAGGGGCTGAGGGTCAGCCAGGCTTTCTTCTGCTGGTCAGAAATCACACTCTGAGCTCACACTTCTCACTGCAGAACACACACACACACACACACACGGTGCAGGTGGATTAGTCTCTGTGTAGCAGTAGCTGGTGAGAGAGCAGTAGTGTGTTGTGATGTCACACTCACAGGTGTGTGTGCAGGAACTCGCTGTGTATTTCACAGGCTTTCCTCTGACTCTCAGCGGCGGCGTGCCGACTCCTCGTGGCGTCACCGAGAGACCGACACGACGCCAGCTGATGCTGCTCATGAGTCAAGTTCATCTGCAGCTCCTCAATCAGCCCTGAGAAGAACACCAAACATGATCACGGACAGGTCAGTAGATCTAAATACATCAGCATTCTGTAGTCATGTGGTGATGACATCAGGATCTAATAAAAACCTCGTCTATTCATGATTTAATAAATGAGTTCAGCTTTTTAAATAAATATACTAATCATCTGTCCAGCTGTTTGTGTGTTTGTTTGTTTGTTTGTTTGTGTGTTTGTTTGTTTGTTTGTTTGTTTATACACAAGATCACGTCCTCAGTGAGGGTCTGCAGCTGCCAGTGTTTGAGAGATCGTGCGAGTCTGATGACGACATCAACATGTTCCAGCTCTAATATGGAAGTGTGTTCATTATCTGTTCATTCCATCTGAGTCCAAACACACACACACACACAATTACACTTACACACACACACACGTACCTGTGCAGTGTGTGTGTTCAGTGGTGAGTTTATCCACTGCACGCTCGTACTGCTGCACTTGGTTCTGTAGGACTGTGAGATTCTCCCTCAACACAGCCTGCGCTAACACACACACACACACACACACACACACACACTGATATACTGCACACCACACACACTGAAACTTTACATCCACTAATGCACAATACACACACACACACTGTTACACACAACTACGCACAGTACACAATGCCCACACACACACACACACACACACACACTCACACAGACACTGACCTGTGTGTGCAGGTGGTATGTGAGCATCTGGTTGGTGTGTGTGATGGTGTGTGTGATGGTGTGTATCTCTCTCTGCAGTCGTGTCTGTATGTGGCTGCTGATCTGTCTCTCTCTCTCGGCTGTCTGTCTCTCTCTCTCCCACACCAGTCTCGTCCCCTCCATGTCCTCCAGCAGGCTGCGTCGCTGACCCTCGCACCGTCCTGCCCCTGCCCGGGGGGTCCATGTGGCCCACACCACAATCACCACCAGCGACACCATGGACCACAACGCCAACACCGCCGCCAGCCAGCCACACACACCTCCACCTCTGCCTCTGCCTGACCCTCCGGAGCGCGCCATCACCACCACAGCGTCTGTGTGTGTGTGTGTGTGTGTGTGTGAGAGAAGCTTTTAGTGAAGAGAACAGTGTAGGGGGCAGTGCACAGTGCTGATGTCATCAAGCACAAGCCATAAACTTTCCCACTGCACTTCAAACACACACACATACACACACACACTGCTGTTGTTATGGGGACCTTTTACTGCTGCTCAACATTCTATATACGTTTATATACATTCTCTCTCTCTGACACACACACACACACACACACACACACACCGAAACGAACATGTAGGTTTCTAATTTCTGGGGATTTGGTGTCGTGACCTCATTGTGTCTGTGTTTGTGAGTCAGTGGTCAGTTTGTGGTCAGTGTTGAGTTTCAGATCAGAGCGTGTCCAGATGTCGACATGTAGCCGTGCTGCCGCTCTTCTGTCTCAGTGATGTAGATGGGGTCCATACACACACACACACACACACCCCTCGGGTTTGCACTTAGAGAGTCAGCAGTAGCTCTAACAGTGGCTGCGCAGGCTGAATGTTTATCTGCAGGTGAAGTAAACCGAGCGAGCAGATGTTTATTCTGCTCCACGCTGGACGCTGCAGGAAACGCAGACCATCACCATCTACAGAAAAGTCTTCCTAATGTAAACAGTACGCAGTGTAGAGAGGGACGGAGCCGGATCGGCGCTCCGACCTCAGAACACTGACGTTACGGCATGATGGAGAGAAGACACGAGGAAAGGAGTGCTGGTGTTCAGTCTCTTTATTCTCAATGTCCACTGAACAGAAGAGGAAAGGAAGTAGTGGACACAGTGCAAAAATGACCTTTAAACACGTTGATGTACAGAATCAGTGCTGTGTGGAATGTCACGCACTGGAATGACGCAAGTTTACACTCGGATAGGAAAATACACTCTGGGTTTGTTACACACACCATTAGCAGAATTCCCGACTGTACGATGAGGTGAAGTCCAGCACCGGAGGAAACACCTCCAAGATATTCTAATGAAGAACTGCAACAACATGGTGGAACATTCCAAACCAACCTCCAGCTCCAAACACACACACACACACACACACAGCAGAACACAGACTAAACACACAAAATAAATAATCTGGATTATTTATGAACACTACGTATGTGTAACACAAACACACACAGACACACTCCCTCAGACAGACACACACCCAGACACACACACACTCCCTCAGACAGACACACACCCAGACACACACACACTCCCTCAGACAGACACACACCCAGACACACACACACTCCCTCCCTCAGACAGACACACACACACTCCCTCCCTCAGACAGACACACACACACTCCTCAGACAGACACACACCCAGACACACACACTCCCTCAGACAGACACACACCCCAGACACACACACTCCCTCAGACAGACACACACCCAGACACACACACACTCCCTCAGACAGACACACACCCAGATACACACACACTCCCTCAGACAGACACACACCCAGATACACACACACTCCCTCAGACAGACACACACCCAGACACACACACTCCCTCAGACAGAAACACACACTCCCTCAGACAGACACACACCCAGACACACACACTCCCTCAGACAGACACACACCCAGACACACACCCTCCCTCAGACAGAAACACACACTCCCTCAGACAGACACACACCCAGACACACACACTCCCTCAGACAGACACACACACTCCCTCAGACAGACAGACACACACACACTCCCTCAGACAGACACACATTCCCTCAGACAGACACACCCAGACACACACACTCCCTCAGACAGACACACCCAGACACACACACTCCCTCAGACAGACACACACCCAGACACACACCCTCCCTCAGACAGAAACACACTCCCTCAGACAGACACACACCCAGACACACACACTCCCTCAGACAGACACACACCCTAGACACACACAAAAACCTCCCTCAGACAGACACACACCCAGACACACACACTCCCTCAGACAGACACACACACAGACACACACCCAGACACACACATTCCCTCAGACAGACACACACCCAGACACACACATTCCCTCAGACAGACACACACCCAGACACACACATTCCCTCAGACAGACACACACCCAGACACACACATTCCCTCAGACAGACACACACCCAGACACACACATTCCCTCAGACAGACACACACCCAGACACACACTCCCTCAGACAGGACACACACCCAGACACACACACTCCCTCAGACAGGCACACACCCAGACACACACACTCCCTCAGACAGACACACACACTCCTCAGACAGGCACACACCCAGACACACACACTCCCTCAGACAGGCACACACCCAGACACACACACTCCCTCAGACAGGCACACACCCAGACAGACACACACCCAGACAGACACACTCCCTCAGACAGGCACACACCCAGACACACACACTCCCTCAGACAGACACATACCCAGACACACACATTCCCTCAGACACACACATACCCAGACACACACACTCCCTCAGACACACACATACCCAGACAGACACACACCCCCCCCTATATGCTGGTTAGACCTATCACATGTCTCCATGCTGCTGCTGACTTTATGAAGGTTACCCAGCAGTAATGCAGCTGTATGACATGCTGCACAGTGGAGACGTTACACTCTGGATCCTGCCGTGCTGATGATGAGTTAGAGATAAAATATAGTAATATAATATAATACAGGTGTGATGTAGGGTTAAGGGTCACGTCCCAAAGCGTTGCCCGCAGTAGATCCGGGACGCGGCCGGCGGTCCGGTTGGCGGTCAGGCCAGGCCGGTGCCGTGCACGTCCCCGTTGTCGATGGCGATGGAGCGCACCAGTTCCTCCACCCAGCGCACCTCGGAGGCCACCTGCTCGGCCAGCGCGTCGTACTTCCCCTCCAGACGAGAGAACTTGCGCTTGAGGGCGTTAGCGGCGAGCGTGGCGTTGCGCGTCTCCTCCTGGTTGTGGCGGCGCTGACCCTGAGCCCGCTGCAGCTCGGACCGGAGGCGGTTCAGCTCGGCGCCGATGCTCTCGTTCTCCTCCTTGTACCAGCTCTCCTTCTCCTCGAAGATTGACAGCAGGGCGGTGACGTCGTCGCGGCAGGCGCGGCGGTTACGCTCCAGGTGGTGCAGCGCGTCCTCTGAGACGGCGATGTCCTCCAGCACGTGGGAGAAACGCTCGAAGTTGATGTAGGTGTTGTTAGGAGGCATGCTGGAGTGGGACTTGATGGTGTACTCCTTCAGACGAGTCGTCTTCAGACGCCGACGATCACCACGACGACCACCGTTATCCTCCGGGCGCACGTTACGCCGCTTTATCACCTGCAGGAGAGCAACACAACATCATCAACACACAACATCATCATCACCATCATCATCACCAACAACACAACATCATCAACATCACCAACAACACAACATCACTATCAACATCAACAACATCAACACATCACCATCAACAACACAACATCATCATCACCAACAACACAACATCATCACCATCACAACTCATCAACACCACACACATCATCATCATCAACAACATCAACACATCACCAACAACATCAACACATCACCAACAACATCAACACATCACCAACAACATCAACACATCACCAACACAACATCATCAACAACACAACAACATCATCAACAACACAACAACATCATCAACAACACAACATCATCAACACCACAACATCATCATCACCAACAACATCAACACATCACCAACAACATCAACACATCACCAACCAACAACATCAACAACATCATCAACAACACAACAACATCATCAACAACACAACAACATCATCAACAACACGACAACATCATCATACAACACGACAACATCATCAACACAACATCAACAACACAACATCATCATCACCATCACAACATCATCAACAACACAACATCACCATCACAACACAACATCATCAACACCAACACAACGTCAACACAACATCATCAACACCAACACAACATCACAACTCAACACAACATCATCAACACCATCACAACATCAACACCAACACAACAACATCACCAACATCACAACATCATCAACAACCAACACAACATCATCAACACCAACACAACATCATCACAACGTCAACACAACATCATCAACACCATCACAACAACATCACAACATCATCAACACCAACACAACATCATCAACACCAACACAACATCATCACAACGTCAACACAACATCATCAACACCATCACAACATCAACACCATCACAACATCACACCAACATCACAACATCATCATCAACACCAACACATCACCATCACAACATCAACACCACAACATCACCATCACAACATCAACACCAACACCAACACAACATCATCAACACCACACACCACCAACAACATCAACACATCACCAACAACATCAACACATCACCAACAACATCAACACATCACCAACACAACATCATCACCAACACAACATCACCAACAACACAACAACATCATCAACAACACAACATCAACAACATCAACAACACAACATCATCATCATCATCATCATCACCATCACAACATCATCAACACCACAACATCAACACCACAACATCATCAACAACACAACATCACCACATCATCACACCATCACAACATCAACACCAACACAACATCACCATCACATCATCAACACCAACACAACATCAACACCAACACAACATCATCAACACCAACACAACATCATCACAACGTCAACACAACATCATCAACACCATCACAACATCAACACCAACACAACATCACCAACATCACAACATCATCATCAACACCAACACATCACCATCACAACATCAACACCACAACATCACCATCACAACATCAACACCAACACAACATCAACACCAACACAACATCATCACCATCACAACATCAACACCACAACATCATCAACACCATCACAACATCATCAACACCAACACAACATCATCAACACCAACACAACATCACCATCACAACATCATCAACACCACAACATCACCATCACAACACAACATCATCAACATCACCATCACAACACAACATCACCATCACCATCACAACATCAACACATCAACACAACATCACCATCACAACATCATCAACACCAACACAACATCATCATCAACACCAACACAACGTCAACACAACATCATCAACACCATCACAACATCAACACCATCACAACAACATCACCATCACAACATCATCATCAACACCAACACATCACCATCACAACATCATCAACACCATCACAACATCAACATCACCATCACAACATCAACACCACAACATCATCAACACCAACACAACATCAACACAACATCATCATCAACACCAACACAACATCACCACAACGTCAACACAACATCATCAACACCATCACAACATCAACACCAACACAACAACATCACCATCACAAACATCAACACCATCACAACATCATCATCAACACCAACACATCACCATCACAACATCAACACCACAACATCACCACACACAACATCATCAACACCATCACATCAACACCAACACAACATCATCAACACCAACACAACATCACCATCACAACATCACCATCACAACATCATCAACACCACAACATCAACACAACATCAACACCACAACATAAACACAACATCACCATCACAACATGTGTTCATCACATCATAATGTACACATAATCATATCAATAACATGAACAGACAGACAGGCAGACAGACAGACAGGCAGACAGAGAGACAGACAGTAGTACACACCTTGATCCATGGATGTTCCAAACTGTCCTGAATAGTCATCCTCTTCCTGAAAGACACAAACTGCATCATCATCATCATCATCATCATCATGAAGCTAAACTGGAGGCTATATGCTTCTAATACTTGTTAGCTACATTGTGTGTGTGTGTGTGTGTGTGTGAGTGAGAGTGTATGATAGTGTGTGTGTGTGTGTGTATGATTGTGTGCGCATGTGTTTGGTTGTGTGTGTGTATATATATATATGAATATATATGAGTGTGTGCATGTACAAGTGTGTGTGCGCATGTGTTTGGTTGTACGAGTGAGTGTGTGCATGTGTTTGGTTGTGTGTGTATGGTTGTATGAGTCTGCGTATGAGTGTGTGTGTGTGTGTGTGTTTTGGGAAGAAGTGTTGGCCTGATGTCTTATGTTTTTGCATGTTTGTCACACTTTAATGTTTCAGATAATCAAACACATTTAAATATTAGTGAAAGATAACACAAGTAAACACATCATGCAGTTTTTAAATGAAGGTTTTTATTATTAAGGGAAAACAAAATCCAAAACTACATGGCCCTGTGTGAAAAAGTGTTTGCCCCCTAAGCCTAATAACTGGTTGGTCCACCCTTAGCAGCAACAACTGCAATCAAGCGTTTTCCATAACTTGCACTGAGTCTGTTACAGCGCTGTGGAGGAATTTTGGCCCACTCATCTCTGCAGAATTGTTGTAATTCAGCCACATTGGAGGGTTTTCGAGCATGAACCACCTTTTTAAGGTCATGCCACAGCATCTCAATGGGATTGAGGTCAGGACTTTGACTCGGCCACTCCAAAGTCTTCATTTTGTTTTTCTTCAGCCATTCAGAGGTGGACTTGCTGGTGTGTTTTGGATCATTGTCCTGCTGCAGAACCCAAGTTCACTTCAGCTCGAGGTCACAAACAGATGGCCGGACATTCTCCGGACAAGTCTTCCAGGTCCTGAAGCAGCAGAACAGCCCCAGACCATCACACTACCACCACCATATTTTACTGTTGGTATGATGTTCTTTTTCTGAAATGCGGTGTTACTTTTACGCCAGACGTAATGGGACACACACCTTCCAAAAAGTTAAATTTTTGTCTCGTCAGTCCACAGAGTATTTTCCCAAAAGTCTTGGGGATCATCGAGATGTTTTCTGGCAAAACTGAGACGAGCCTTTATGTTCTTTTTGCTCAGCAGCGGTTTTTTCCGGTTCTTTTGCCACTCTTTCTAGGGGGCAAACCCACCTTTTGGGGGGGCCCAGTTCTTTGGTTTGGTGGGGTCATTGGAACGCTCCCCTTTTTAATTTTGGTGGCCGGTTGAAGGCCCCTGCCATTTTTTCCCTTTGGTTTGGTTCATTGGGGTGGGGTCCCTTTGGGGAAACCTTTTCCGGGATAAAGTTCATTCTTCTGTGCTCTTTGGTTTTAATTTTTGGTCTCAGCATGATGCCGCTTTTGGGATGTTTGTCTACTTTCCATTTTCCACCATTTGTGATTCTTGATTGTGGTTGTGGCAGTGATAAAGGGCTGGTAGTGGCTTTATAAATTGAACCAGGTGTGATAGATCCAAGGTAAGTTTGTTTTCAGTTGGTTTGAATTTTTTGGACTCGGGCATATGTAGTTTTGGGATCTTTTGGTCTTACCTTCATTTTGCATGAGGTCTTATTTGTGATTTTTCCCTTATTGCAAATGTGTTTGAGTGATCTGAACTTAAGGTGTGGCTAACAGAAAATAAAAAACTCAGGTTCTTCACACCACGGGAAATGTTTATGTTTTGGGGGGTGTGGGGGCCACTTTGGTCAACCCCAGGGCCATGTAGTTTTGGATTTTGTTTTCCTTAAAATAATAAAAACTTCATTTAAAAACTGCATGATGTTTTACTTGTGTTATCTTTGGCTAATATTTAAATGTGTTTGATTACCCTGAAACATAAAGTGTGCAAACATGCAAAAAAATAAGAAATCAGGCCAACACTTCTTCACACCACTTCTGTGTGTATGTGTGTGTGTGTGTGTGTGTGTGTGTGTTGTCTCACTTTGAAGTCTTTAACCAGAAGTCTGCGTATGAAGTCTTTGGAGTTCACTGGTGTTACTGAAATATTCCTCATCAAATCATAGTTACAGCAGATTTTGGGTCATGTTTCCTGTTTGGTCTCGCCGAGAAAAGGAGAACTCCACTCAACCTCACAAAAACACACAACACACACACACACACACACACGGTCAGCTCTCGGTGGATAACATCTCCTCTGATCTGATCATAACTTCCAACATAACACAAAATAAATTTCTAATTATTTATTAATCAAAATCAACTTCCTGTGTGTGTGTCATCATCATCATGTCAGTGAATCATCATCATGATTCAACACATAAATCTTCACACAAAATCACTATACACACACTCTCACACTCCTACATAATTATGTAGAAGATGTGAATTCTGACACACAAATACACAACAATCACACATCACAAAATATATGTAATGACCCCATCTCCTGACAGGGAAACACAACACAAACACACAATCATCATCATCATCACAAACACACAATCATCATCATCATCATCATCACAAACACACAATCATCATCATCATCACAAACACACAATCATCATCATCACAAACACACAATCATCATCATCATCACAAACACACAATCATCATCATCACAAACACACAATCATCATCATCATCACAAACACACAATCATCATCATCATCACACAAACATCATCATCATCATCACAAACACACAATCATCATCATCATCATCACAAACACACATCATCATCATCACAAACACACAATCATCATCATCATCATCACAAACACACAATCATCATCATCATCACAAACACACAATCATCATCATCACAAACACACAATCATCATCATCATCACAAACACACAATCATCATCATCACAAACACACAATCATCATCATCATCACAAACACACAATCATCATCATCATCACAAACACACAATCATCATCATCATCACACACAACATCATCATCATCATCACAAACACACAATCATCATCATCATCATCACAAAACACACAATCATCATCATCATCACAAACACACAATCATCATCATCATCATCACAAACACACAATCATCATCATCATCACAAACACACAATCTTCATCACACCACTCAAATCCCCACTGAATGGTCATGGTATCAAAGACAGGTCATCACCCATCATTAGAACAGACAATTTCATCTTCAAAAACCCATCTCACTGACCAAAATCATCCATCCTCCACCCATCGGCTCATAAATTCACAAATCTCTGGATCTGTTCAGAAAAAGAATCATCATCATCATCATCACAAACACACAATCATCATCATCATCACAAACACACAATCATCATCATCACAAACACACAATCATCATCATCATCACAAACACACAATCATCATCATCACAAACACACAATCATCATCATCATCACAAACACACAATCATCATCATCATCACAAACACACAATCATCATCATCATCACACACAATCATCATCATCATCATCACAAACACACAATCATCATCATCATCATCACAAACACACAATCATCATCATCATCATCACAAACACACAATCATCATCATCATCACAAACACACAATCATCATCATCACAAACACACAATCATCATCATCATCACAAACACACAATCATCATCATCACAAACACACAATCATCATCATCATCACAAACACACAATCATCATCATCATCACAAACACACAATCATCATCATCATCACAAACACACAATCATCATCATCATCACACACAATCATCATCATCATCATCACAAACACACAATCATCATCATCATCACAAACACACAATCTTCATCAGCACCACTCAAATCCCCATGCTGTAATGGTCAGTGGTATGCAGTGAGGTGAGGTCATGTCCAGTGCATTAGATCAGACTGTTGTGTTTAAGTGAAAGCCCGCTGCACTGACCACATGTCCGCCTCCAGGCCCAGCGGCTCATAATTCACAATCTCTGGAGCTGTTCAGAAAAAGAAGGAAGAACTCATTATTACAAAAAATAAAAGTAGATCATCATTTCTAAAAGAAGGAACAGAATTCCTACCGACGAACTCCGGCGTTCCGAAGATGTTTTTAAACTCGTTCCCTTCTTTGATCTGATGAGCGATGCCGAAGTCGATCAGCTTGATCCTGGGATTGGGAACGTTTTTATCCAGCAGCATGATGTTCTCCGGCTACACAACACACAACATTTACACAATAAACAACAAGACACATCAGTCTCATTGACACACACACACGACACACACTGACACACGGGTGTCATTTACTCAGAAATGTGTGTGTGTGTACCTTGAGGTCGAAGTGGGCGGTGTGTGTGTGTGTGTGTGTGTGTGTGTGTACCTTGAGGTCGAAGTGGGCGATGTGTTTGGAGTGTTTGGAGTCTGTGTGTGTGTGTGTGTGTGTGTGTACCTTGAGGTCGAAGTGGGCAATGTGTTTGGAGTGTTTTGGTGTGTGTACCTTGAGGTCGAAGTGGGCGATGTGTTTGGAGTGTGTGTGTGTGTGTGTGTGTGTGTGTACCTTGAGGTCAAAGTGGGCGATGTGTTTGGAGTGTGTGTGTGTGTGTGTGTGTGTACCTTGAGGTCGAAGTGGGCGATGTGTTTGGAGTGTTTGGAGTCTGTGTGTGTGTGTGTGTGTGTGTGTACCTTGAGGTCGAAGTGGGCGATAGTGTTTGGAGTGTGTGTGTGTGTGTGTGTGTGTGTACCTTGAGGTCGAAGTGGGCGATTGTTTGGAGTGTTGGGTGTGTGTGTGTGTGTGTGTGTGTGTACCTTGAGGTCGAAGTGGGCGATTGTTTGGAGTGTTTGGAGTTGTGTGTGTGTGTGTGTGTGTGTGTACCTTGAGGTCGAAGTGGGCGATATGTTTGGAGTGTGTGTGTGTGTGTGTGTACCTTGAGGTCGAAGTGGGCGATGTGTTTGGAGTGTGTGTGTGTGTGTGTACCTTGAGGTCGAAGTGGGCGATGTGTTTGGAGTGTGTGTGTGTGTGTGTACCTTGAGGTCGAAGTGGGCGATGTGTTTGGAGTGTGTGTGTGTGTGTGTACCTTGAGGTCGAAGTGGGCGATGTGTTTGGAGTGCAGGTAGTGAACTCCATCCAGGATCTGTTTGAGGAACTGCGTGGCCTCCTCCTCACTCAGAGACTCTTTCTCGGCCAGGAAGTCGAAGAGCTCTCCTCCAGACACCAGCTCCAGGATGAGGATGACGTCCGTCTTGTTCTCGAAGATGTCATGGAGCGTGATGATGTTACTGTGCTGGATCTCCCGCAGGATGTTCACCTCACGCTCGATCTCCTCACGGCTCACTCCGCGCCTGCTCGACGATAAACGCCGCTTCTTGATGAACTTAGCAGCGTACTCCACCCCCGTGCTCTTCTCACGGCACTTACGCACAATAGCAAACTGCCCGCTGACACACACACAGAGACACACACACAGAGACACACACACAGAGACACACACAAAACACACACACACAGACACACACACAGAGACACACACACAGAGACACACACACAGAGACACACACACAGAGACACACACAGAGACACACACAGAGACACACACACACAGAAACACACACCCAGAAACACACACAGAGACAGAGACACACCCACAGACAGAGACACACACAGAGACAGAGACACACACAGAGACAGAGACACACACACACACACAGAATGAATGGTATGATAGAAACAGGAGACTCTGAGAAGAGAATGAACTTTAACATCATTAACTACTATAAGAAGTCACTTAGAATATAGAAACATAACAATAATCTAGAACAGTACACACACACACACACACACACACACACACACACGTTTGTAAGTGTGTGATTTGAGACACAGCTCTATACGCCGGTGCTAAGTTTACTAAACTCTCTGCAGTGTGTGTGTGGCTGCATAGTGAAGTAATGATGTCATAACACACCAAACTCCACTTCCCTATTAAGGAAACCATCATCCCTCGTCCTGCTGTGTGTGTGTGTGTGTGTGTGTGTGTGTGTTTACCCTGTACCTCATTACAGTGTGTTGCTACAGCGACCGTGAGGTTTGTGGAACATTACGTGATTCACAACACCGAAACTAAACAAACAGAAAGTCCAGTACACGTGACCACATTCCTCTTCTTCACGTGTCACTACATGCTGAACACAGTGTGTGGATTGGGACACGTCCTCAGTGAGTATCTGCACTACACAGTGGTCAGGGTGTGTGGATTGGGACACGTCCTCAGTGAGTATCTGCACTACACAGTGGTCAGGGTGTGTGGATTGGGACACGTCCTCGGCGAGTATCTGCACTACACAGTGGTCAGGGTGTGTGGATTGGGACACGTCCTCGGCGAGTATCTGCACTACACAGTGGTCAGGGTGTGTGGATTGGGACACGTCCTCGGTGAGTATCTGCACTACACAGTGGTCAGGGTGTGTGGATTGGGACACGTCCTCGGCGAGTATCTGCACTACACAGTGGTCAGGGTGTGTGGATTGGGACACGTCCTCGGCGAGTATCTGCACTACACAGTGGTCAGGGTGTGTGGATTGGGACACGTCCTCGGCGAGTATCTGCACTACACAGTGGTCAGGGTGTGTGGATTGGGACACGTCCTCAGGCGAGTATCTGCACTACACAGTGGTCAGGGTGTGTGGATTGGGACACGTCCTCGGCGAGTATCTGCACTACACAGTGGTCAGGGTGTGTGGATTGGGACACGTCCTCAGTGAGTATCTGCACTACACAGTGGTCAGGGTGTGTGGATTGGGACACGTCCTCGGCGAGTATCTGCACTACACAGTGGTCAGAGTGTGTGGATTGGGACACGTCCTCAGTGAGTATCTGCACTACACAGTGGTCAGGGTGTGTGGATTGGGACACGTCCTCAGTGAGTATCTGCACTACACAGTGGTCAGAGTGTGTGGATTGGGACATGTCCTTCCGTTATTTTCTGAGGGCTGCAGTGGAACAGTGAGGGATCCTGAGAACAGAATCAACTCTCTCACTGAACATGCTCTATACATAAGTGTACTACATAGTGCACTTGATTCTCCACAGTGAGGATTAGGTCATTAAGAACATCTGGAGCACAGCAGAGGGATGTGGGTGGATCTTACCTGCCCAGCTCCTCCCCCATCTCATAGAACTTCTCCACATCCTCCTGTCTGAAAGCAGCCATGACTCACTGACCTCACACCTGATCTTCAATTACTACTGACCTCACACACTGCAACACACACACGTTAATGTCACACATGGTCATGTGATCAGGTTCACAAAGTCAGAATTATCTCTGTATTTCAGGTTAGTCAGTTTACGTCACCCTTTCACATCATCTTTATTCCACCTCTCTGTTAATGCAAGGAGAGTGAGGTAGAATGAGGAGGAGTGAGGAAGATTGAGGAAGCATGAGATGGAGTTAGAGTGAGGATGAGGATGAGGAAGAGGGAGGACATGAATAACTAAGAGATAGAGAGCTGTTCAAAATAATGATAAAGACAGACACACTACTGCAAGACTGATAAAGACAAGCAACTAGATAGATAGATAGATAGATAGATAGATAGATAGATAGATAGATAGATAGATAGATAGATAGATATTACTGGATGATATTAAAAATAATTACAATCACTAAATACACTTCTACTGTAGATGATGTGTGAACATCAGATCTCAACACATCAGCTACTTACACTCAGTTTATATATGTATGTATACACACACACACACACACACACACACACACACACTCTCTCTCTCTCTCTCTCTCTCTCTCTCTCTCTCTCTCTCTGACACACACACACACACACACACACACACACACACACACACACACACTCACACTCACACTCAAGTGTTCTCACACAATAAGAACACTAGTTAATACTCTCCCTTCCTAGCTCTCTAGGCTGCTGTGGTGTTAAAGACAGCGGTTTGTGTCACATAAAGACAGTAAAATCAGGAGCTTTAATCACACAGCTGTTTTTCAACTTTAAAACTTTCTCCTAAAATCCTCACCAGAGCAGTTCCAGGTTTGTTTTTATCAGACGGTCTGTGTTAAATCTGCGTTTCCTCTTCTCCTGTAAATCTGAACTCTTACTCTAACTGTACTTCCCTGGTCATGCGCTGGGATTTACTGAATAAACAAACACAATAATAATAATAATAATAATAATAATAATAATAATAATAATAATAATAATAATAATAATAATAATAATGTTTAAAAAGTTACTTACATTCCTTACGATCGCCGCATTCCCACCGCTGAGCCGCTCCACAATGACGTCACCCGCTCTGCTCTGCGGCGAGCGCTGATGACGTAGCCACCCTTCCCCCCTCGCCGCGGCCTGTGGTGATGACGCAGGCTGCATTCCTCGGCAATGTGATCACGCTTTCTGGCGAATTCAGATTTCAAGAGTAAATCTTCACATCTGGCATGCAGCTGCGCCCTGTTCACTACCTAGCGCACTATTTACCTTTCTGCATAATTACAAAATAGCTCCATTACCGGAGTGCACTAGCGAAACTATTACTTACACCACTGTTACAGAGATTATCCTAAATGGGCACTAAGTGTAGAAATGACTACCTGAGTGATTCATTGATGAGTGTGTAAGCTGAAGCACGGAGCAGTCTGTGTTTTACTGCACTAGGTAGGGTACAGGGGTGATGCTCTCATACACAGGCACTGCGACTGTGTAGGGAAAAAAGTCATATAGTGCACCACATAGGGAAAAGACCCTTATGGAGCCATACAGGGAGCATAAATGGCAGATTATTTCCGCGCATGCGCAGTATCTGTATGATGAGATTCAGTGATGTAGATGCCATGTGCAGGATTTAGTTCACTTGTATACTAGCCATACTTTCTACACAGGGTGAAGTGCACTAACATTCAGCAGCAGAGCCCCACTTTCTGCACTACTTAATCCCACAGTCTCTCCTCTGAACTCTGAGAAGTGTTCTTTATTTGTGCTCTTATTATTAGATTTTTCTAGTACTACACTTACATCCAAAATGTTCCCTGTAATGCCTGCTTTTGTAGTGACTCTTGGTAGTGCACTTGAAGTGTTTGTGCTCGAGGCCCCTGGACAGCTGATCGCGAGACTGTGATGTGATTGACGGGAGTGCGAGCCAATCACAAGGAGGGTGACGTCATCATTACGTCACTGTGCGTGTGTGTGTGTGTGTGTGTGTCTGTGGATGCGGCAGGCAGTGATCATCATGATGAGGTGTTTATTAGAGCGGATCTGCGCTGCTCTTCTCATCACACAGGTATGGAGTGTTTATTCCCAGACGTCAGCATCAATATTATCATCTCATGATGATGTCTGTCCTGAGGCTCAGGGTGAAGTGTTCAGGACAGATCTAGAGCTCATCGAGCAGCTCAGCTCTCTGTTACAGGAAGCCATGCTGCACCTTTTATTAATATTAATAAAGACCGAGCTTTGTTTAAACTCAGGACAAGACATTTACAGCAGCAAATGGAAAACGTCACTTTCCCTATAATAATAATAATAATAATAATAATAATAATAATAATAATAATAATATTCTTATCAGTATTAAATTTACTAGATTCTTTACACATATCAGAAGCAACACAATGTTCTACATTTTTTAAATATGCAAATGAGCAAATATTTCTATAAATATGTGCTGATATTTAGTCAATATCTCAATTCTAGCAAGTGTCAGTGAATCAGTCGGTCACTCAGTGAATCAGTCAGACAGTGAATCAGTCAGACAGTGAATCAGTCAGTCAGTAAGTGAACCAGTCAGACAGTGAACCAGTCAGTGAATCAATGAATCAGTGAATTAGTCAGTCAGTGAATCAGTCAGTCAGTGAATCAGTCAGTCAGTGAATCAGTCAGTCAGTGAATCAGTGAATCAGTCAGTGAATCAGTCAGTCAGTGAGTCAGTCAGTGAATCAGTCAGTGAATCAGTCAGTCAGTGAATCAGTGAATCAGTCAGTGAATCAGTCAGTCATTGAATCAGTGAATCAGTCAGTGAGTTACACACTAAGCAGAAGGTGAGTGAAGTACCTGGTTCAGGACACAGCCATACTTTTGATGTTCCTGCAGGTTTTAGGAGAATACGGTGTTGCTCATTTCAGCGATTTGGGAGAAAGCAGAGGGAAAGATTACTGCATCCACTTCAACTCGCACTGGACCCCGTTACCTCAACACGGCCACACCACGGTGAGGGGGGGGGGAGAGGTCAGGAGAGGAACTCTAACAGTGTTTCAGGAACAGAACAAAGTTCTCAGTGTAAAGTGTCACTTGTTCTCGATGCTGATTGGTCGGTTTGTGTCACACCGTGTCCTCAGTCTGCAGTGGAGGTGTATGATCTGACCCCGTCTGTGCTTTGCTCCGACTCGGACGTCATGGACAGCGGGTTTCCTGACCGTGTTGCCATGGTGATGCGTGGGAATTGCACCTTTTATGAAAAAGTTCGTTTGGCCCAAAATAACGGTGCAAAAGGTCTCCTGATCGTCAGCAGAGAATGGCTGGTGAGGATCTGACCTCTGACCTCTGACTGTCTTCTAAATATGTCTTTATTCTTCTTATTCCTTTCTCCTTCTTCTTCCTCAGATCCCTCCACAGGGGAATACGTCTCAGTACGAGGAGATCAACATTCCGCTTGCTTTAATTAGTTACACCGACATGCTGGACATCCGCACTGTAATTACTCAACTCTGACCAATCACAGACACGTATTACTGAAAGCTCCGCCCACAGTGGTGCTGGAGCAGAAACTGCGTCCTGTGGGACCCAGAAGTTGTGGAACAGTCTCCTTGGTTACCATGTGTGTGTGTGTGTGTGTGTATATGTGTTTTTACTCTGCAGCGCTTCAGGGACAGGAAGCAGGTGGTGCTGTACTCTCCTCATGATCAGGTGGTGGACTGCAGCGTGTTGGTGATTTTCCTCATGGCTGTGGGGACAGTAGCAGGAGGAGGATACTGGAGCGGTGTCCAAGAGATCAAAAGGTGACACACACACACACTATTAATATTGAATATGTTTTATCTCACAGTGGCCACTAGGGGGCAGCAGTGAACAGCAGTGTTAAATGAAGTGCACTTTTCTATTCAGACAGACGCAGGAGGAGCAGGTGGGCGAGAGAGAGGAGAAGCCAGAGGAGACAGTGACCATGACTCCTGTCCAGATCTGCCTGTGGGTGGGGATGTGCTGCCTCGTGCTGGTGCTGCTCTACATGTTCTATGATTATTTGGGTTTGTGTTTATTTCTTTAAGGAGCACGCTTTGATTCGATTCACCTGAAGCACACTCTCTACCCTGTTGCTCCTGCTCTCAGCCAATCAGAAAACACTTCCTCACACCTGTTCTGTACTGGCCAGGTACACGGTCATCTAGTGGATATGATTATCTTAACCTGAAGATCAGGAAATGCAGCTGGATGAAGTGTAGAGCAGTGCTCCACTGACCACTGGGCTCTCTAATCATACAGAGAAGAGCTGGGATGATGGTGGTCATGATAGTGATGATGATGATGATGATGATGATGATGATGATGAAGAAGCTCCCAAGTTTAGTTCCTGATGTGTTTCTGTTCCACAGTGTACTTCTTCATCTGGATTTTCTGTCTCACCTCCTCCGTGGGTCTGTACCAAACTCTCTGGCTTTTGGTCTGCAGAATTCCTGTGGGAACGTGCAGGTGAGCAGCTCATACATCTCCACACCTCCTCTACTAAAAGTCTTCTAGCCTCCAGTTCAGCGTCATGTGAACTACCTCATCTATCCTAAAGCACTCAGACCGTAGGGTTTATTCTGAATAAAGGTCTAGTGTGTGATTTGAGACGTGACCCGACTGTGTCCGGAGTCATACACTGAACACGCCCTCAGAAGGGGGTCTGTTCGAAACTTTATTATAGTAGTGTGTTATCTGGCATATAGCTGTGCTGTGCTGTGTGTGTGTGTGTGTGGTGCAGGGTTCCTGAGAACAAACTGCCTTACCTGAAACAGAGGCCCGAGGTGCGGATGCTGCTGCTGGCTCTGGTGTGTGTGAGTGTGAGCATCACCTGGGGTGTGTTCCGCAATGATGACCGGTACACACACACACACACACACACACACACACATACATACACACACTCACACAAGTTTTAGTGATGTTAAACATGAAGCCAAGATAAATCCTGTCAGATCTTTTTCCACCTTTAATGTGAAGTAACTACCAACAACATCCAAAACATTAATAGAATATCACGGGAAAAGGAAACACAAAAACCCACACCTTTATATTGTGTGTGTGTGTGTGTGTGTGTGTGTGTGTGTGTGTGTGCGTGTGTGTGTGTGTGTGTGCGTGCGTGCGAGGTGGGCGTGGGTGCTGCAGGACACAATGGGCATGGCTTGCTGTCTCTACATGATGAAAATACTCACACTGCCCAGCTTCAGAGTGAGTCACACTCAATTCTATCAGTTTCTGTTATTGTGTAGTTGTATAACTGTGTAGTTGTATAATTGTGTGGTTGTGTAATTGTGTGGTTGTGTAATTGTATGGTTGTCTAATTGTGTAGTTGTGTGGTTGCGTTAGTGTAGTTGTATAATTGTGTGGTTGTGTAGTTGTATGATTGTGTAGTTGTCTTATTGTGTAGTTGTGTAATTGTATGGTTGTCTAATTGTGTAGTTATGTGGTTGCGTTAGTGTAGTTGTATAATTGTATGGTTGTGTAGTTGTGTAATTGTATGGCTGTCTTATTGTGTAGTTGTCTTATTGTGTGGTTGTATAATTGTGTGGTTGTATAATTGTGTGGTTGTCTTATTGTGGTTGTGTAATTGTATGGTTGTCAAATTGTGTAGTTGTGTGCTTGCGTTAGTGTAGTTGTGTAATTGTATGGTTGTGTTATTGTGTAGTTGTGTTATGTAGTTGTGTAATTGTATGGTTGTATAATTGTGTGGTTGTATAATTGTGTAGTTGTGTTATTGTGTGATTGTGTTATTGTGTAGTTGTGTAATTGTGTAATTGTATGGTTGTGTTATTGTGTAGTTGTATAATTGTGTGGTTGTATAATTGTATGGTTGTGTTATTGTGTAGTTGTATAATTGTGTGGTTGTATAATTGTATGGTTGTGTTATTGTGTAGTTGTATAATTGTGTGGTTGTATAATTGTGTAATTGTGTGGTTGCATTATTGTGTAGTTGTGTTATTGTGTAGTTGTATAATTGTGTGGTTGCATTATTGTGTAGTTGTATAATTGTGTGGTTGTGTTATTGTGTAGTTGTGTAGATGTATAATTGTGTAGATGTATAATTGTGTGGTTGTATAATTGTGTGGTTGTATAATTGTGTAGATGTATGATTGTGTGCCCCTCCTTGAACCACCACCTTATTGTGGTGGAGGGGTTTGAGTACCCAAATGAACTAGGAGCCATGTTGTCAGGGGCCTAGTGCTCCTGGTAGGGTCTCCCAAGGCAAACGGGTTCTAGGTGACGGGTCAGACTAAGAATGGTTCTTATGGACTCTTATGGAAGTAAAATCGAGGACCGTTACGTTGCCCAGACTGGCGTCACCGGGGCCCCACCCTGGAGCCAGGCCTGGGGTTGGGGCACGCAGGCGAGCGCCTGGTGGCCGAGTCTTTGCCTGCGGGACTCGGCCGGGCACAGCCCGAAGAAACGACGTAGGCCCAGTTTCCTGTAGGCCCACCACCCGCAGGAAGGAGCATAAGGGTCCGGTGCAATGTGTTTTGGGTAGCGGTCATGGGCGGGGGCCCCGGCGACCCAAATCCTGGACAAAGAATCTGGCTTTTGGGACATGGAATGTCACCTCACTGGGGGGGAAGGAGCCCGAGCTGGTGAGGGAGGTTGAGCGGTACCGGCTAGAGATAGTCGGGCTTGCCTCCACACACAGCCTGGGCTCTGGAACCCAACTCCTTGAGAGAGGTTGGACTCTCTTCTTCTCTGGAGTGCCCCATGGTGAGAGGCGTCGGGCTGGGGTGAGCTTGCTTATAGCCCCCCAGCTCAGCCGCCATGTGCTGGAGTTTTCCCCGGTAAACGAGAGGGTTGTTTCCCTGCGCCTTTGGGCCGGGGATAGGTGTCTCACTGCTGTTTCGGCTTATGGGCCGAATGGCAGTGTGGAGTACCCAACCTTCTTGGAGACCCTGAGAGGGGTGCTGGAAGGTGCTCCGACTGGGGACTCCATAGTTTTGCTGGGGGACTTCAACGTCCATGTGGGCAATGACCGTGATACCTGGAGGGGCGTGATTGGGAGGAACGGCCCACCTGATCTGAACTCGAGTGGTGTCCTATTGCTGGACTTCTGTGCTAGTCACAGCCTGTCCATAACAAACACCATGTTCAAGCATAAGGATGTCCATCGGTACACGTGGTACCAGGACACCCTAGGCTGGAGATCAATGATCGACCTTGTGATCGTGTCATCTGACCTTCGGCCGCATGTCTTGGACACTCGGGTGAAGAGAGGGGCGGAGCTGTCAACCGATCACCACCTGTTGGTGAGTTGGATCCGCTTGCGGAGGGGGATGCCGGACAGGCTTGGCAGGCCCAAACGTATTGTGAGGGTCTGTTGGGAACGTCTTGCTGATCCCTCTGTTAGGGGGGTCTTCAAGTCCCACCTCCGGGAGAGTTTCAACCAGATCCCGAGGGAGGTTGGGGACATTGAGTCCGAGTGGACCATGTTCTCCACCTCCATTGTTGACGCAGCCATCCGGAGTTGTGGCCGTAAGGTCTCTGGTGCCGGTCGCGGCGGCAATCCCCGAACACAGTGGTGGACACTGGAAGTAAGGGATGCCGTCAAGCTGAAGAAGGAGTCCTATCGAGCCTGGTTGGCTCGGGGGACTCCGGAGGCAGCTGAGGCATACCGGCAGGCCAAGCGGACTACAGCTGTGGTGGTCTCGGAAGCAAAAACTCGGGTCTGGGAGGAGTTCGGTGAAGCCATGGAGAAGGACTATCGGACGGCCTCGGGGAAATTCTGGCAGACCGTTCGGTGCCTCAGAAGGGGTAAGCAGCTCTCTGCCAACACTGTTTATGGTGGAGATGGAGAGTTGCTGGTCTCGACTGGGGATATTGTTGGACGGTGGAAGGAATACTTCGAGGATCTCCTCAACCCTACTGACACGCCTTCTGTAGAGGAACCAGAGGCCGGGGACTCAGAGGTAGATTCATTCATCACCCAAGCTGAGGTCACTGAGGTAGTTCAGCAGCTCCTTGGTGGCAAGGCACCGGGGGTGGATGAGATTCGCCCTGAGTACCTTAAGTCTCTGGATGTTGTGGGGCTGTCTTGGCTGACACGTCTCTGCAACATAGCGTGGCAGTCAGGGACAGTGCCTCTGGACTGGGCGACCGGGGTGGTGGTCCCTCTTTTTAAGAAGGGGGACCGGAGGGTGTGTTCCAACTATAGGGGGATCACACTCCTCAGCCTCCCAGGGAAAGTCTATTCCAGAGTACTGGAGAGGAGAGTCTGACCGTTAGTCGAACCTCGGTTACAGGAGGAGCAATGCGGTTTTCGACCTAGTCGTGGAACACTGGACCAGCTCTATACCCTCCACAGGGTGCTCGAGGGTTCGTGGGAGTTTGCCCAACCAGTCCACATGTGTTTTGTGGACTTGGAGAAGGCTTTCAACCGTGTCCCTCATGGCATTCTGTGGGAGGTGCTCTGGGAGTACGGGGTCTGTGGCCCTCTGTTAAGGGCTGTTCTGTCTCTATATAACCGGAGCAGGAGCTTGGTTCGCATTGCCAGCTGTAAGTCAGATCTGTTCCCAGTGCATGTTGGGCTCCGACAGGGCTGTCCTTTGTCACCGGTTCTGTTCATTGTTTTTATGGACAGAATCTCTAGGCGCAGCCAGGGGCTGGAGGGAGTCTGGTTTGGGGACCACAGGATTTCATCGCTGATTTTTGCAGATGATGTTGTCCTGTTGGCCTCTTCAGGCCTGGACTTACAGCTGGGGCGTTTTGCAGCTGAGTGTGAAGCGGCTGGGATGAGGGTCAGCACCTCCAAATCCGAGGCCATGGTTCTCGACCGGAAAAAGGTGGCTTGCACCCTTCAGGTTGGAGGGGAGGTCCTTCCTCAAGTGGAGGAGTTTAAGTATCTCGGGGTCTTGTTTACGAGTGAGGGAAGGATGGATCGTGAGATTGACGGACGGATCGGTGCAGCGGCAGCAGTAATGCGGTCTATGTACCGGTCTGTTGTGGTGAAGAAGGAGCTGAGCCGGAAGGCGAAGCTCTCGATTTACCAGTCAATCTACGCTCCTACTCTCACCTATGGCCATGAGCTCTGGGTCATGACCGAAAGGGTAAGATCCCGGATACAAGCGGCCGAAATGAGCTTCCTCTGTAGGGTGGCAGGGCGCTCCCTTAGAGATAGGGTAAGGAGCTCTGTCAACCGGGAGGAGCTCGGAGTAGAGCCGCTGCTCCTCCACATCGAAAGGGGGCAGTTGAGGTGGCTCGGGCATCTGTTTCGGATGCCTCCAGGACGTCTCCCTGGAGAGGTGTTCCGGGCATGCCCCACCGGGAAGAGGCCCCGGGGAAGACCCAGGACACGCTGGAGAGACTATGTCTTTCGGCTGGCCTGGGAACGCCTTGGGGTCCCTCTGGAAGAGCTGGAGGAAGTGGCTAGGGAGAGGGAGGTCTGGGCATCCCTACTTAGACTGCTGCCCCCGCGACCCGGCTCCGGATAAGCGGAAGACAATGAATGAATGAATATAATTGTGTGGTTGTATAATTGTGTAATTGTTTTTCACCCCACAGGCATGCACTCTGCTGCTCATGTCTCTGTTAGTGTACGACGTCTTCTTCGTCTTTATAACACCTTATATTACTAAGGTACACACACACACACACTCACCCCTAAAAAGTAATGCATATATGAATATAATATACACACAAACATTATACAGAGCCGTGTGTGTGTGTGTGTGTGTAGAGTGGGGAGAGCATCATGGTTGAAGTAGGTGGAGGTCCATCTGATTCATCCACACAGGAGAAGGTGAGACACACACACACAGACAGACAGACAGACAGGTGGAGACAAAACTGATGTTCCACAATAGAACTTTACACCGTGTCAAATGTTGTGATTTATTTATTTGTATGATTGTGTGTGTGTGTGTGTGTGTGTGTGTGTGTGCAGCTCCCGATGGTTCTGAAGGTTCCTTATCTGAACTTTTCTGCTGTGGTTCTGTGCAATCGTCCGTTTTTACTGCTGGGTTTAGGAGACATTTGTATTCCTGGTACTGAAACATTATTTAGTTCAACACTTCCTCCTGATTACTGTGTTTACAACAACAACAACAACAACAAAAAATCAGTAATAATAAACTCTTCTCTGGTTAAAAGGTTTGCTCATCGCGTACTGCCACAGGTTTGATGTTCTTAGACACTCATCACGGGTTTACTTCCTGGCCTCCACTGTCGGTGAGTCTCACACACACATACGCACGCACGCACACACACACTCTATCATGTGTCAGCAGCAGCTCCATCACCTCATGCAGATCCAGAGTTTCAGTTCATCTGCAGATCAAACAGCAGAATCTGGAGAAAATCTGTGATCTCGGGGACTGGGGCTGTGCTTACTGGGGTTACTGGTGCTTACTGGTGATATCAGACAGATGGTTCGAGTATATCAGGATGGAGACTTGTTTCTCTAAGTCTTCAGATGTCCTCAGCCTCAGAGTCTTGTCTGAAAGGAGAGTAAGCTGATGTGGTCCTCTGCTGTTGTACACTCTACAGACTGGTGTGTGTGTGTGTCACCAGGCATGCCACACCCAGTCTCTGAGGTCACTTTTCCCTCTTTCTGAGGTTTGTTGTGACCTGAATGAGCAGGTGTTCCTCACAGGTTCTGTAGTGTACTGTGTGTGTGTGTGTAGGGTACAGTGTGGGTCTGATCCTCAGCTTTGCGTGTGCGTTGCTGATGCGTGCGGCTCAGCCGGCTCTGCTCTACCTGGTGCCGTGTTCTCTGCTGTGCAGCCTGGTGGTGGCGCTGCAGCGCTCAGAACTCAAAGTCTTCTGGAACGGGGTTGTGTCTCTGGTCAGTCACAAACACACACACACACACACACACCCCCCAAAACTAATACGCTAATGGGCGCTAACGGGCTTTGATTTTAAACGTGTCACTTCCTGTGTCCCAAATTAGTGCACTACACACCCTTCACTTCCTTCTCTTTATCCTCTGACCATCACACCTTTCCCTTCTTTCAGCCCTCTCCCATCCCCATGGCACCTGTCACTCAAACACTAACCCCGGCCAGTCAGGAGCCAGACGTGTGTGAAGTGACCAATCAGGGTGACGCCCCGCCTCCACCTCCAGAGGAGGAACGTCCCCCAAGGACAGAAGACGGACACAGTCAGTGAAGTGCACTGAAGACAAAAGAACGAACTTGCTTTCTCTTCATTTTTCTTTCTTTCTTTCCGTCTGTTTTATGGCCTGATCTGGGAAATAAATAAAGAGAGGAATTAAAAGGATTATTTCTGTGAACGTGATCGATGTGGAAGTGAAGACACACTGATTCCCACTTGAAATAATCAGCAGTGTTTATGAGATTATTAATAATCATTCATTTACATTTGACCTAAATCCATCTCGCTGGCTGTGAAAAGGACACGCCCCTTTTCTTCTTCCACCTGGTTTGAAAACACAGTGGAGTGGGCGTGATGGAGCACAGAGGGGAAGGGGGGGGGCGTGGGGTGGGGGGGGGCGGGGGAGAGGGGAAGGGGGGGGGCAAAAAGGGGCGGAGCGCAGAGGGGAAGTGGGCGTGATGGAGCGCAGAGGGGAAGTGGGCGGTGAATGGAGCGCAGAGGGGAAGTGGGCACGACGGAGCGCAGAGGGGAAGTGGGCGTGATGGAGCGCAGAGGGGAAGTGGACACGGAGCAGGATTAGAACACAGCCGTGATTCAGGCTGGCGTAGAGAAAGGCTTCAGCTCTGAGGCTTTAAGAAGAATCCCACACACACTCGGCTGCTCCCTTTTTATTTTCAGAACCCGACAACATTAGATCTCAAACTTCCTTTTTTTCCAGAATTAATAAAACTAAAAGTTTTGGCAGAGAATCTCGATCTGATGGGAATTTTTTTAAACAAGATAGTAAAAGTCTTCATACAGTCAGAAATAAGAAGAAAACTGCTAAAGTCGTGATATTTACAAATTCTACACTTGTTCACAAAAACAGCACTGTGATCTTTTTGTGTGTGTGTGTGAAGCTCCACCCCCTCCACCCCCTCCACCCCCTCCACCCCCCCCCCCCCTTTAAGATGAAAGTGCTGTAAAACAACAGCGAGAGTAAAACTTTAAAAACATTAAAAATCATTTCCCTGGGTTTTTTTTTAAAGTCACAGAATTCAATGTTATCTTAAAGCTGAGTTAGTCCCGCGCGTGTGTGTGTGTGTGTGTGTGTGTTCAGAGAAGACTGAAGGTGAAGAGCTAGAAGAAGACGACGTCCTCCTGGCTGCAGCTGTTGGTTCTCTGGTGGTTCTGCGGCTGAGCGAGTTTCCGAGGAGAAACTGATGACTGAGGAGGCTTCGAGTTCAGAGTCGGATCCAAATAAACATCTGAAAATCAACAGAGTTCCCGTGTGTGAAGAGGATCAACCACACACACACACACATACACACACACACACACACAAAATAGAATAGAACACAGAACATCACTAGAACAATGAGCACTAGAACAGAACATTAGAACACTAAAATACTGAACACTAAAACTCAGCACATCAGAACACAAGAACAATAGAACACGGAAGTCTAGAACACCGTGCAATAGAACATGGAACACTAGATGATGGAACACTGAATACTAGAACACAGCAAACCAGAACACTAGAACAATAAGCACTAGAACGAAGAGCACTAGAACAATAAACACTAGAACGAAGAGCACTAGAACAATAAACACTAGAACGAAGAGCACTAGAACGAAGAGCACTAAAACAATAAACACTAGAACGAAGAGCACTAAAACAATAAACACTAGAATGAAGAGCACTAGAACGAAGAGCACTAAAACAATAAACACTAGAATGAAGAACACTAGAACGAAGAGCACTAGAACGAAGAGCACTAAAACAATAAACACTAGAACGAAGAGCACTAGAACAATAAACACTAGAATGAAAAACACTAGAACGAAGAGCACTAGAACGAAGAGCACTAGAACGATAAACACTAGAACAATAAACACTAGGACGAAGAGCACTAGGACGAAGAGCACTAGAACAATAAACACTAGAACGAAGAGCACTAGAACGAAGAGCACTAGAACAATAAACACTAGAACGAAGAGCACTAGAACAATAAACACTAGAACGAAGAGCACTAGAACGAAGAGCACTAGAACAATAAACACTAGAACGAAGAGCACTAGAACGAAGAGCACTAGAACGAAGAGCACTAGAACGAAGAGCACTAGAACGAAGAGCACTAAAACAATAAACACTAGAATGAAGAACACTAGAACGAAGAGCACTAGAACAATAAACACTAGAACGAAGAGCACTAGAACGAAGAGCACTAGAACAACACTAGAACGAAGAGCACTAGAACGAAGAGCACTAGAACAATAAACACTAGAACGAAGAGCACTAGAACGAAGAGCACTAGAACGAAGAGCACTAGAATGAAGAGCACTAGAACGAAGAGCACTAAAACAATAAACACTAGAATGAAGAACACTAGAACGAAGAGCACTAGAACAATAAACACTAGAACGAAGAGCACTAGAACGAAGAGCACTAGAACAATAAACACTAGAACGAAGAGCACTAGAACAATAAACACTAGAACGAAGAGC
>JAUCMX010000005.1:345744-355744 GCA_033459395.1 Hemibagrus guttatus | reverse complement strand
AGACACGTGTGTGTGTGTGTGTGTGTGTGTGTGTGTGTGTGTGTGTGTGTGTGTACCTGAGCAATAAGAATGTCTGCTATGTTACTGATGAAGTAGTTTTTGTCACTTCCTGTCTCCAGACACTCTCTGCGTCTCTTTTTCAGTGTCTGCAGGAAGTTGTGGTGTTCCTGCAGTAAACAGTCCAGACGAGGGAAAAGACGCTGGAGCTGAGACTCGTCCATCAGCAGCGAGTCACCAAGCTCACGCAGATACACACCATGCATGAGCTTCAGCGTCCGCACATGGTTTATCTCCGTCTGGATCAACTCTGGACCAGAACACAAACGAAGAACAACTCAGAGATCACTCAGTGTGTGTGTGTAACGCCCATCACTCAGTGTGTGTGTAACACTCATCACTCAGTGTGTGTGTAACGCCCATCACTCAGTGTGTGTGTAACACTCATTCGCTCAGTGTGTGTAACGCCCATCACTCAGTGTGTGTGTAAACACTCATCGCTCAGTGTGTGTAACGCTCATCACTCAGTGTGTGTGTAACACTCATCGCTCAGTGTGTGTGTAACGCTCATCACTCAGTGTGTGTGTAACGCTCATCACTCAGTGTGTGTGTAACGCTCATCACTCAGTGTGTGTGTAACACTCATCACTCAGTGTGTGTGTAACGCCCATCGCTCAGTGTGTGTGTAAACACTCATCACTCAGTGTGTGTGTAACGCCCATCACTCAGTGTGTGTGTAACACTCATCACTCAGTGTGTGTAACACTCATCACTCAGTGTGTGTAACACTCATCACTCAGTGTGTGTAACACTCATCACTCAGTGTGTGTAACACTCATCACTCAGTGTGTGTAACACTCATCACTCAGTGTGTGTAAACACTCATCACTCAGTGTGTGTAACACTCATCACTCAGTGTGTGTAACACTCATCACTCAGTGTGTGTAACACTCATCACTCAGTGTGTGTAACACTCATCACTCAGTGTGTGTAACACTCATCACTCAGTGTGTGTAACACTCATCACTCAGTGTGTGTAACACTCATCACTCACCGTAGATGACGTCTTGTCTCTTCGCCGCTTCTTTAGAGAAGTACTTCACATACTCCTGATCAACAGCTAAACTCCATGTAGGAGCTTCAAAATCACGAGCATCAGATTCCAGATCCTCCCTTAGAGTCGAGTACACATCTACACACACACACACACACACACACACACACACACACACGCACACACACACACACACACACACACACACACAGGTAAAGAGAACTGTGCTGATCCTGATCATATGTCGGTTGCTTACTGCTTTTAATCCATTAATTATACCTCTATCTATCCATCCCTCCATCCATCCTTTCATCCATCTTCTATCCCTCTATCCCTCCATCCATCCCTCTATCCATCTCTCCCTCTATTCATCCATCCATCCATCTGTCCATCCAGTCCTTCATCCTCTCACAGCTTTTCCTGACCTTAGAGCTGTGAGATCTACAGAATGACATGTGTACTGTAAACAGGAAGTAGAGGTGACCGCTTCCTGTTGTGTGAGCGGTGTCAGGATCACTCTCAGGTCTCACCCTCGTTGATGCCGTCTGCGGTCAGCTCGTCCAGGACAGATGTGTGTCGGAGCTGATCACTCTCCTCCATCCTGCTCACCTCCTATCTGGTAAAATATCAGAAATTAAACCAACTGAAAACATGTGTGTGTGTGTGTGTGTGTGTGTGTGTGTGTGTATTCACCTCATGAACGATCTGAAACACACTACTGTGTCATGTGTTTATTACAGCAGGAAGTACCTGTGTTCACTCAGGAGTTCAGCATCACCAAACACAACACTTCATCACACCTGAGACACACACACACACACACACACACACACACATTTATCAACAAAATACGCACAACATTTATTACAAAATTCATTTCAGTTTAAATAATCAGTACATAATATCTACTGTCTCAATAATGAGACAGAAATAATGCTCAGAATAATCCCGCTATCTGTGGCCACACCCCTTTAGATGATTAACAGCCTCAGCTCATGACCACGCCCCCTAGGTGAGCCTTGAAGAAGACGACACAACAGGAAGAAGTGTACAACTTACTGAGCCTGGTGTTATCAAAAACAGGAAAAGCAGGACAGCTCTCTCTCTCTCTCACACACACACACACACACACACACACACACACACACACACACACACACAAAATAACCTGTGCATATGCAATGGGGACAAAACAGGACATGTCTTACATAATTAGGGGGAAAAAAAAGACAAGAGAGGCAAAGAAAAAAAAAAGAGAGAGAGACAGAAAGCCAAGAGCACTACCCCCCCCCTCTCTCTCCTTTTCTCTCTCTCTCTCTCTGATGAATGAAGCTAAACACACTCAGTTTCACCTGCTTTAATGTTTACACACACTGTAACTCATTTACCAGTTCGGTTACTCTGTAAATGAAAAAAAAAACACACACACACACACACACACAGTATAATCATGTTCTGATCCGTTGTTGCCCGTCTGCACTCCCCCATTATAAATCTCATCAAAACATCAGGGAACATCAGGTGTTACACCGGGATCCTCTGTAGCGCTCCTCAACAACCAGAGAGGGACAGAACAGCAGAGACAGACAGACAGACAAAAAACAGCAGAGACAGACAGACAAAACAGAAACAGCAGAAAACAAAAACAGACAGACAGAACAGCAGAGACAGGACAGACAGAACAGCAGAGACAGACAGACAAAAAACAGCAGAGACAGACAGACAGACAAAACAAAAACAGACAGAAACAGCAGAAAACAGACAGACAGAACAGCAGAGACAGACAGACAAAACAGAAACAGCAGAAACAAAACAGACAGACAGACAGACAGACAGACAGACAAAACAGCAGAACAGCAAAAGCCCAAACAGAAGACAGACAGACAGCCCAAAAGCAGAGACAGACAGACAGAACAGCAGAGACAGACAAAAGAAACAGCAGAAAAACAAAAACAGACAGACAGACAGACAGACCCAGCAGAGACAGACAGACAGAACAGCAGAGACAGACAGAGAACAGCAGAGACAGACAGACAGAACAGCAGAACAGACAGAGAACAGCAGAGACAGACAGACAAAACAGCAGAACAGACAGACAGACAGACAGAACAGCAGAGACAGACAGACAGACAGAACAGCAGAGACAGACAGACAAAAAACAGCAGAGACAGACAGACAGACAGCAGAGAGACAGACAGACAGAAGACAGACAGACAGACAGACAGACAGAAAGAAACTGACTGACCAGCTGAAAGATGTTTACAGTAAACTGAGGATTAATGCAGTGGGAGTGGTTAGGAAGTGGTCTTTCCCTTTCTATGGTAACCACCAACATACAAAAACCCTCCTTCTAAAACAACAGGAGTGGAGAAGAGGTGTTGCTGTGCACACAGTGGACTGGTGTTAACAGCAGGGTGAGTCCTGGTGTGTGTGTGTGTGTGTGTGTGTGTGTGTGTGTGTTTTTTTACAGCTGAAATCTGAGAGGAAAAAGGCAAATGAGGCCGAGTCTCTCCTCCACCTGCTCCTCATATTTGTTTTCCCTCAACGTCACTTCCTCACCTCACCATCATTAACAAACTAACAAACTATTTCATATTATTATTTCTTTTACATAAATAAGATTATTTATAAATAAATAAAACAATAAAGACAGAATAAAGAACTTTAGGGGTGTGAGACTGTGATGTGTAACAGAGTCAATGATTAGCCTGAGTCCAGGGAAAACAAACTGGAGCAGCTTTCTGTTCAACTGAAACCTCACATCCTGTGCTGAAGAAACATCTGAATATCAGTACTGAGTCAGTAGTGTAGTGAGTCAGTAGGGTATTGAGTCAGTAGTGAACGAGAGTCAGTATTGAGTCAATATTGAGTCAGTAGTGTAGTGAGTCAGTAGTGTAGTGAGTCAGTATTGAGTCAGTAGTGTAGTGAGTCAGTAGTGAGTCAGTAGTGTAGTGAGTCAGTAGTGAATCAGTAGTGAGTCAGTAGTGAATCAGTATTGAGTCAGTAGTGAATCAGTATTGAGTCAGTAGTGAGTCAGTAGTGAGTCAGTAGTGTAGTGAATCAGTATTGAGTCAGTAGTGAATCAGTATTGAGTCAGTAGTGTAGTGAGTCAGTAGTGAGTCAGTAGTGTAGTGAGTCAGTAGTGAATCAGTATTGAGTCAGTAGTGAGTCAGTAGTGAGTCAGTAGTGAGTCAGTGGTGTAGTGAGTCAGTAGTGAGTCAGTAGTGTAGTGAGTCAGTAGTGAGTCAGTAGTGTAGTGAGTAAGTAGTGAATCAGTAGTGAGTCAGTAGTGTAGTGAGTCAGTAGTGTATTGAGTCAGTAGTGAATCAGTATTGAGTCAGTAGTGAGTCAGTAGTGAATCAGTAGTGAGTCAGTAGTGAGTCAGTAGTGAATCAGTATTGAGTCAGTAGTGAGTCAGTAGTGAATCAGTATTGAGTCAGTAGTGAATCAGTAGTGAGGAGAGGTGAAACCGCGCAGTGAAACTGATAAACAGATGGCAGATAAATCACACTCAGAGAATGCATGGAATGCAGGAGACTCAACCCGAAAAAAGCAAAAACTCCTACATTTAGACTTTTAATTTAATTTTATTCAGGGAGAAAGTTTTGTTTGAAGGTTTCTTTCGATGTTTAAAACGGAAAGTGCACGCGCAGTCCTCGGCCTTAACTACACAAACGTTAAAAAGTCGTTAAAGTTTTATCCACAAAGTCATTCACTCACCAGTTTTAACTTCTTCCTCCGTCACATTAAAGGCAGGAAATCATTCCCCAGCGTTTAATCCCGAACTCTGGGAGGAACACTGGATCATTTCCGCTCGAGTTTATTTTTTATTCTTTGTAATTTCTTCACTCCGGCATCCGTACAACAAGTGCACACGAAACCGAGGCCACGCCCTCTTCCGGGGAAAGCATGGCCAATCCCGCGTCAGGTGAGCTTCATACCACGCCCACTTCCGAGAACACAACGTTAACCACGCCCACCGCAGGAGATTTGACCGGGCGCTATCGCGCTGCATTCCGGAGTGTGAGGAGAGATAAAGAGCACTTTCTTTCATTTATTTATTGAGTTACATTAAAAATCCTGCTGATTAAACTCTGATCCAGTTTATCTGCGCTCAGTTCTGTTAGATTTCGGACCTGAGGATGGGTTTTCATATTCAATCAAATACTCTGTTAGTAAAATAATTACTAGGTATTATTGAAATATTACATGTCTAGACTCCTGAACACTAGCAACAACACTATACACACACATATCTGTTAATAATACACACTTACGAACACACACACAATAAACCCAACATCATTTAGAATCATACATTAAAACCAAATTACGCATCAAACCCTTCATCTTTTAATTAATTAGCACAGCTAGCTTAGCAGCACATACTAGAAGAATGTAATTATTTCCATGGCAACCGTGGCCAAGACCTGATGGGGAGAAAACTATGCCTCTAAAGGGTTAAACAGGACCCATGACAGTATTTTATGGATGAAGGTGCTGCGTCCAGACTCTGGTCACTCCATCCCTAACCTGCCATCCAGCCTTCTGGATCTGTGGATAATAACAGAGTTCCAGGAGCCGAAGATTACAGTAACACACAGCAAAGGTGTTCGGAATCCCATCATGGATTTCACAGCGATCCTTGAAGAGACGAGACACCGGACACAAGGCTGATCGGGTGGAGTGGACGGTGTGTTGCTGAGAAAAATGAGAACGTTCTGGGAGAAGGCCGAGTACAGGGAACACTTGGGTGAGTGAGGCAAAGTGACAGACAAAAAGATGAGGCCATGCAAGCAAAAACAGAAGGAAAACCCAGAGGGCATGCTACCTAGAAGACATGATACTGGAACTGGGCAGAAGATCTAACCCTCAGCACCTGATAAACAGATAGTTTAAAAGTTCTGGGTCTGCTCATGCTTTCCTCAGCTGCAAAATAAACATGCACTATCCGCCCAATTGTGTGTAGATCCCTGCTAATGATGACTTCACACCAAACACACGATCACACAGATTCCACAGACACACAGTGGCAGGAGAATGGATCACACTGAAGAGACATTAAAATGTGGGACAGTCACTGGACACCACCTCTACCAGTCAGAGCAGGGTGCTGAGCGGTCAACACAGGATAAATCACACTTCGGCCTGTGTCAGGATGCCAGGGGAACACAGCTGTCCTACAGTACGGTGTGATGGAGGCGGGAGCGTGGTCTGAGGCTGTTTTTTTGAGGAGAAATACCAATGCTACAGAGAAGAAGTTTCACACTACAGTTTACACAGTTGTTTGGTGTGGAGGAACCAGCCCTGACCTCACCCCACTGAAGGGTGAAGTGAATGTTGACTGTAGCCTGACCTCACTCCTGCACCTTCACCTTCACCAACACAAATCTCCAGGAACATCCTGTGAGAAGTTGCAGCCAGTGAGGAGGGCAACTCCACATGGATGCCCTACGAGCCCATGGTGTGATGGTCAGGTGTTGTAGAAGGGATTATCACACCTGCAGTGTTCCTGATATTAATATGATGATGTACGACAGAAATGATCACCAGAACAACACCATGTTCTCTGCTGGAAAGTGGGTTATGTGTTTAATCTCCTCCTCGCTCTCGGCCAATCAGAACACAGCACTGCTCTCCACTCGAACACAGCGCACTGCTTTATTAACAGCACAAATCTACAAACACCTGGAGGCTCAGGTGTCTACAACACGTGTGGGAGAGTAGTAGGATCTCTGGATTAGAAATAAATAATAATAATAATAATAATAATAATAATAATAATAATAATTAGAGATGCAAAAGGTGCACCTCATCTATAACCCAATAAATTTATCAAAGCAGCATTTACTGGTCAGAGCTGTTTTTTTACACACACACACACACACACACACACACACACAGAAGCTTAACATTTTTGTACATTTACATTTTGGCTGAACTTTAATCTAGAGACATCAGAGCTTCATCACCATGGCAACAACCCAAAACAACACAAGCTTATGTAACTGTCACTGAAAATATAAATAAACTCAAAAGTGTGAATCAGGGGTCAGCGATATAAACAAGCACTTACACTCAACTGACTCAAACTGAACACGCTGCTCATGTTACGGCTACAAGAGCGAGCTCTGACCACTCGCGAGTCCACCCTCTGAGGCGTGCGAGTGCTGAAGGGTTCGACTTTGAATAGTAAAATCTTCTCTCTGTTGTCATGGTAACGCGTCACAGCATCAGGACACGCCCCCATTTAACAACGTAACAGCAAGGCTCTGAGGGCAGTAGGAACGTGTGTGTGTGTGTACCATTAAGTGATAAACAGTTGTATAAGCGTCCTTCAGCTTTAACACAGAGATAATAAAGAAGAACATAAATACAGTCCAAACACACCCATCAATCATTCTGTGTGGACAACAATACTGAGCGAAGGGGGGAGGGGAGACAGGGTGGGGTGGGGGGGAGACAGGGTGGGGGGGCACTGAAAGCCAAAAAAAAACTACAAAGAAAAGTAAAAACAGACATTATACAGTATATATATATATATATCTGGGGAAAGAGAGAGAAATAAAGGGCAAATCGAGTCAGAAGAGGGATAAAATAAAAAAACAGCGTGAGAGAGTGAGAAGTTTTCATCCTTCATTATTTTTTCTGTTGGGAAAGTCATTCTGGTTTAAGCTTCATCTATAAAATGATTCTCCTGCAACAGGACCACAGTGAACACACTGAAGAACAGAACAAAATAACCACAGACTGGCCAAGAAACTGGGCGGAGTCAACTGGACAGAGACAGGGGGCGGAGTCCATCAGGAGGAATCTACTGCGGTGGATGTAGTTCGGTTTCATTTTTATGATTATGAAGATGTTCCACATGATGATGATGATGATGATGATGAAGGAACTGACGTCTTGCTGGTGTCAATGTTCTTCATTCAAAAGGGATGCAAAATTTCTGCACTTAAATATGGAAAAGAGAGAGAGAGGGAGAGAGACAGACAGAGGGAGAGAGAGAGAGGGGGGGAAAAAGAGAGAAAAGGGGGAGAGACAGAGAGAGGGAGAGAGGGAGAGAGGGAGAGAGAGGGAGGAGAGAAGAGGGAGAGAGAGAAGGGGGAAGAGAGAGGGAGAGGAGAGAGAGAGAGAGAGAGGAGAGGGGGGAGAGAGAAAAAGGGAGAGAGGAAGGGGGAGAGAGGGGAGAGAGACAGGGGGGAGGGAGAGAGAGGAGAGAGAAGAGGGGAGAGAGAGAGAGGGAAGGGAGAGAGAAGAGACAGAAGAGAGAGGGGAGAAAAGGGGGAGAGAAGACAGAGAGAGGGGGGAGAGAAGAAGAGAGAGAGAGAAGAAGGGAGAGAGAGAGAGAGAGAGACAGACAGAGAGAGAGAGAGGGAAAAGAGGGAGAGAGAGAGAGAGAGAAGAAAGAGAGAGAGAGAGAGAGAGAGAGAGGGGGAGAAAAAAAGAGAGAGAGACAAAAGAGAGAGAGAGAGAGAAAAAGAGAGAGAGGGAGAAAGAAAGAGAGAGAGACAAAAGAGAGAGAGAAAAGGGGGAAAAAGAGAGAGAGAGAGAGAGAGAGAGAGAGAGAGAGAGGGGGAGAAAGACACAGAGAAGAAGAGAGAGAGAGAGAGAGAGAGAGACAGAGGTCACTGTGAACGGGGAGGTTTTTGGACAGATGTGCAGAAACTCTCTCTCATTCCTCTGTGGAGCGACAGACCGCGCTGAAGCAGCCTCCTGATTGGTGAAGGTCCACAGTTTGTTCAGTTTGTTCGCCTTTAGGGGCGTGGCACTCTCGGTGTCCTTCTGGTCGAGTAAAAAATGTTGAGTGCAGCTGCTCTAATACACAAACACCAGCAGAGCCACGTGTGACACGTTATTACCCATAATGCACTGCTCTTTACTGAATGATAAATTATATAATTTGCTACATTATCTGTTGATACTTCTTGGTTTTGTTGATTGACAGGAGGTCCTGGGCGGAGCTCAAGATCAAGCTTGCTCGTCCACACAGACTCGATCACGTGACACCGGCGTGGCAGTTTGCCTTGCGGGGAAGCGAGGCTAGCCACATAACTGCAGGCATCTACTGCGTTAGCGACTTAGCCAGATAATGCTGGTGTGGCTAGCTAGCTTCATGAAAAAAATGATAAAGAATTAAAGGATGAGCATGTTTGTAATTAAATGGATTATATTTCATTTCAGCCCCGCCCTTAAAAGAAGAGCTATCGAGCTAGCTAAAGGTTATATGTGCGTCACATGCCTGTGTCCTCTTTAGCTAAACGCTGGTTTATTTATTTAAATGCTGGAAGTGATTAAAAAAGTGGGTCTATAAAAACCAGTGAAGAAGCTTGTTACACTGGGGAAGGGGGCGGGGCCGTGTGCTGCTGATGCTGCATTAGGAGGGACTAGAGCGAGGGAGCGAGAGAACACGTCCGTTTTTCTTTTCCCCGTTCATATGTGTGTAAGGGATGAGTCCTTCGTATGTCCCCTCGTCCCCGGGGCTGTAGGAGGAGAGGGGGATGCTCTCCATGTTCTCCACGTCCATGTCGAAGTCGTCACTGTCCCGCGCTCGGATCCGGTTCTCCTCGCTGTAGAAGAAGGACAGATCACTGAAGGAGGGATGGAGCTCATCTCTCAACATCTCAATGATCTCCTGAAACGCAGGACGCAGCTTCGGGTTGTAATGCCAAGACATCTGCATCAGACTGTGACTACACACACACACACACACACACACACACACACACACAGAGAGAGAGAGAAACAGATTATTACACACACAGAAACAGATTATTACACACACACACACACACACACACACACACGCATCAGTTTTACACACACACACACACACACACACAAGCACATCAGTTACACACACACACACACACACACAGAAACAGATTATTACACACACACAGGAAAACACATTATTACACACACACACACACATCAGTTACACACACA
>JAUCMX010000005.1:338244-340744 GCA_033459395.1 Hemibagrus guttatus | reverse complement strand
CACTGCACTACACACACACTAAATAATACACCCACACTACACTACACACACACACACACACACACACTAAATAATACACACCCACACTACACACACACACACACACACTAAATAATACACCCACACTACACACACACACACACACACACACTAAATAATACACACCCACACTACACACACACACACACACTAAATAATACACCCACACTACACTACACACACACTAAATAATACACACACACTACACTACACACACACACACACTAAATAATACACCCACACTACACTACCCCACACACACTAAATAATACACCCACACTACACTACACACACACACACACACAAAATAATACACACCCACACTACACACACACACACACACACACTAAATAATACACCCACACTACACTACACACACACTAAATAATACACCCACACTACACTACACACACACACACTAAATAATACACCCACACTACACTACACACACACTAAATAATACACCCCCCACTACACTACACACACACACACACTAAATAATACATACCCACACTACACACACACACACACACACTAAATAATACACCCACACTACACTACACACACACTACACTACACACACACACACTAAATAATACACACACACTACACTACACAAACACTAAATAATACACCCACACTACACTACACACACACACACTAAATAATACACACCCACACTAAATAATACACACTACACTACACACACACACTAAATAATACACACCCACACTACACACACACACACACACTAAATAATACACCCACACTACACTACACACACACACACACACACTAAATAATACACACCCACACTACACACACACACTAAATAATACACCCACACTGCACTACACACACACTAAATAATACACCCACACTACACTACACACACACACACACACACACACTAAATAATACACACCCACACTACACACACACACACACACACTAAATAATACACCCACACTACACTAAAACACACACACACACACACACACACTAAATAATACACACCCACACTACACACACACACACACACTAAATAATACACCCACACTACACTACACACACACTAAATAATACACACACACTACACTACACACACACACACTAAATAATACACCCACACTACACTACACACACACACTAAATAATACACCCACACTACACTACACACACACACACACACACACACACACAAAATAATACACACCCACACTAACACACACACACACACACACTAAATAATACACCCACACAATACACACACACACACACACACACACTAAATAATACACACCACACTACACACACACACAACACTAAATAATACACACCACACTACACACACACAAACAGATTATTACACACACACAAACAGATTTTACACACACACAACTAAACAACACAGATTATTACACACAAACAGATTATTACACACACACACACAAACAGATTATTACACACACAAACAGATTATTACACACACACACAGATTACACACACACACACAAACAGATTATTACACACAAACAGATTATTACACACACAAACAGATTATTCACACACACACAAACAGATTATTACACACACACACAACAGATTAACACACACAAACAGATTATTAACACACACAAACAGATTATTACACACACAACACACACAAAACAGATTATTACACACACACACAAACAGATTATTAACACACACAAACAGATTATTACACACACACACAAACAGATTATTACACACACAAACAGATTATTACACACACACACACAGAAACGGATTATTACACACTCACAAACAGATTATTACACACACACACAAACAGATTATTACACACACAAACAGATTATTAAAACACACACACACAGAAACAGATTATTACACACACACAAACAGATTATTACACACACACACACAAACAGATTATTACACACACAAACAGATTATTAAAACACACACACACACACACACACAGAAACAGATTATTACACACACACACACACACACAGAAACAGATTATTACACACACACACAACCAGATTGTTACACACACACAAACAGATTATTACACACACAAACAGATTATTACACACAAACAGATTATTACACACACACACACAAACAGATTATTACACACACAAACAGATTATTACACACAAACAGATTAAACACACACAAACAGATTATTACACACAAACAGATTAAACACACACAAACAGATTATTACACACACAGACACACACAGAAACAGATTATTACACACACACAAACAGATTAAACACACACAAACAGATTAAACACACACAAACAGATTATTACACACACAGACACACACAGAAACAGATTATTACACACACACACAAACAGATTAAACACACACAAACAGATTAAACACACACAAACAGATTAACACACACAAACAGATTATTACACACACACACAAATTATT
>JAUCMX010000005.1:303244-333244 GCA_033459395.1 Hemibagrus guttatus | reverse complement strand
TTATTGCTGTAGTTACAGATGTAGGTATTATGTTATTTGAGTGTTGCCATGGTTACCGCCGATCTTGACCGTGTAGTCTTCGGACACCATGCAGTTTCTGGCCGCTAGGTCTCTGTGCACAAACTTCTTAGCGTTGAGGTACGCCATTCCATCTGCGATCTCAGCTGCCATCTGTATCATCTCCCTCAGTGTGGGGGGAGGACGGCCCGGGTTATTCTAAACACACACACACACACACACACACACACACATTAAAATGTGCTTCACAGATTAAAGGTATATATATTTCTATTTTATGTCTGTGCAAACCTCAGAATCAGGGCGGAGACGGCGCAGGTAGCTTTTCAGATCTCCGTGCGTCATCAGCTCCATCACCACCAGAGTGGGCTGGCCTTTAGAGACCACGCCCAGCAGCCTCACCTAATCAGCCAATCAAAAAGCAGTTATAAGACAGACACGCCCCCTACTGTCCGACACAGAAACTTTAAGGTGTTCTGTCAGGACTGTTACGGTCAGGGGACCAATCAGAACACAGACAAGGGAATTTCACACACATCTCAGGCTCCGCCCACACGGACACAGGTACGTCTGAAATCTGTTCACCTGTGTGCTTTCGGAACAGACAACAAAAGCTACAAAATTCAAAGCTCCAAACACAGGATTTGTGTGTGTGTGTGTGTGTGTGTGTGTATGTGCACGTGTGTGTAGTGCATATGTAAATGTGTGTGTGTGTGCCCGTGTGTGTAGTTCACGTAAGTGTGTGTGCGTGCGCGTGTAGTGCATGTGTAAATGTGTGTGTGTGTGTGTGTATGTGCGCATGTGTAGTGCACTCAAGTGTGTGTGTGCGCATGTATATGTGTGTGTGTATGTGCGTGTGTGCATGTGTAAATGTGTGTGTGTGTGTGTTTTTAGTGCACCTAAGTGTGTGTGTGTGTGCGCATGTATATGTGTGTGTGTATGTGCGTGTGTGCATGTAGTATAATATATTTATATATGTGTGTGTGTGTGTGTGTGCATGTGTGTATGTGCGCATGTGTATGTGCACTCGTGTAAGTGTGTGTGTGTGTGTGTGCGCATGTATATGTGTGTGCCATGTATATGTGTGTGTTTATGTGCGTGTGTGCATATATATGTGTGTGTGTGTGTATGTGTGTGTGTGCATGTGTAAATGTGTGTGTGTGTGTGTGTGTATGTGCATGTGTGCATGTGTAAATGTGTGTGTGTGTGTGTGTGTGTGTATGTGCGATGTGTGCATGTGTAAATGTGTGTGTGTGTGTGTGTATGTGTGTGTGTGTGCGTGTGTGCATGTGTAAATGTGTGTGTGTGTGTGTTTTATGTGTCGTGTGTGCATGTGTAAATGTGTGTGTGTGTGTGTGTGTGTATGTGCATGTGTGCATGTGTAAATGTGTGTGTGTGTGTGTGTGTGTGTGTGTGTGTGCATTATATATTAGTTTGGATATAATGTGTGTGTGTATGTGTGCATGTGTGTACGCATGTGTAAGCACTCAAGTGTGTGTGTGTGTGTGGATGATCGTGTGTCGCATGTTATGTGTGTGTTTACGTGTGTGCTTAAGTGTGTGTGTGTGATGTGTGCATGTGTAAATGTGTGTGTGTGTGTGTGTGTGTGTGTAGTGCGTGTGTGCATTAATTCATTATTCAGTTTGGAATAGAGGTGAACTGATAGTTATATACCACATGGTGACAGCTGAAAGCCTTCATGACGGAGGCCTCATTGAGGAACTCGATCCTCTCTCGAAGACTGGCCGCCTCGTTAACGGTCTTCACAGCGACGCGCGTCTGAGCCTCACCCTTCACCACGTCGTGGGCCACGCCCTCATACACCATCCCGAACGAGCCCTGACCCAGCTCACGCAGCAGGGTGACCTTCTCCCGAGCCACCTCCCACTCGTCCGGCTCATACACTGTACACACACACCTACAGTTACATATACTGTACTGGCTATTATTACATTATATTACATTACATTTTATAATAATTAATTATTACTTTCATCTGGACTGAGATATTCTGGGTTTGGTGAAGTGTACAGATGTCCAGTTGGTCCTTCAGCTTGTCTAACACACACACAGAGTGGATTATTATACAGTAGTGGGTAATGAGTGATTTAATGCGGTTACTCCCAGCTTTAACACTCACTTCTTTCTGAACATGACAAATCCAATTATGGCCATCATCACCACCAGCACACCACACAGCACCGGGACCATGATAATCTTTAACATGTTAGATGGATCCACACCTAAACACACACACATACAAACAGCATAAATACAAGGCTACACATACATGATGAGTATGTAGTGTAGGGCATGGTGTGTGTGTGTGTGTGTGTGTGTTGCGTACGGAGGTCTCTGACATAAAAGTATGCAGGTTCTGTCCAGGATCCGTTTCCTGTCAGTGATGTGGCTCGGATTCGCACAGTGTAATTGCCAGGATGCACCACTCGCAACCTGCAGCCACCATCACTGATGTACTGCTTCCTGGACACACAGTGACTCAGCTCCTGTAACACACACACACACACACGCACACACACACACACACACATTATCAGACTAATTCTAAAAATGACAATGGTACAATTTTTACAGCATATATTCATTTCAGAAGTGTTTATTTAGTGTACTGTTAAATCAGGTGTGTGTGTGTGTGTGTGTGTGTGTACCTCTGTATCTCCCAGTCTCTTGTAGTTCACCTCATACAGTATGATCATGCCATTTGGGGCTTTTGGCTCCGCCCACCTGACGTGCACTGAATACTCAACAACATTAAACAGAATCTGTCCGAGGATGTCATCAGCATGATCTGAAACACACACACACACACACACACACACACATTATTATAGAATAATGTTCATAATGCCACTGTCAGCAGCTAGGGAAGTTTTATTAGAGATGATTCCAGTTACATACATGATATCTGCAGGCTGTAAGTAGCTATGCATTGTGTGTGTGTGTGTGTGTGTGTGTGTGTGTACCCTCAGGTAAGGTGCGTGCGCTGACATAAGCGGCCATGCTGCAGCGCTCGGGGTCACCTGGCTGGTTGTTGCAGGCATGAATCTCGATCTGGTAGCTGGTGAAGTGTCTCAGGTTGGAGATCACTGTCGATTCCTTACCATAGACAAACTGAACAATCTTATTTGACTCCGCCCCCTCCTCCAGACTCAGGCTTGGAAGGGGGGAAGGTGTGGTCAGGAAGGTGGGGATAGTGCTGTTGGCCACACCCACGAGGGATCTGCGCTGTCGGGACGGCCTGGAGAGTGCAGAGAGAGAGGAACTTAAATAACGTTGCTAACAATTGATGTGGGCGTGGCCAAATATTCTAATGAGCATGCCTGACTGACAGTCTTCAGTCCTGACACTCCCACTGCTACACCACTGAAACAAGCACTGTGTGAGAAGATGGATACAGGTGTGTGTCACTGTGTACAACAGTGTGCAGGTGTGTGTGTGTGTGTGTGGGTGAGTACAGGTGTGTGTGTGTGTGTGTGTAGGTGAGTACAGGTGTGTGTCACTGTGTACAAGAGTGTGCAGGTGTGTGTGTGTGTGTAGGTGAGTACAGGTGTGTGTGTGTGTGTGTGCGTAGGTGAGTACAGGTGTGGGTCACTGTGTACAAGAGTGTGCAGGTGTGTGTGTGTGTAGATGAGTACAGGTGTGTGTGTGTGTGTGTGTGTGTGTAGGTGAGTACAGGTGTGGGTCACTGTGTACAAGAGTGTGCAGGTGTGTGTGTGTGTAGATGAGTACAGGTGTGTGTGTGTGTGTGTGTAGGTGAGTACAGGTGTGGGTCACTGTGTACAAGAGTGTGCAGGTGTGTGTGTGTGTGTGTGTGTGTGTGATTAGTACCTGATGCGGAAGACTTCATTGTGTAGATAATTCTCGAAGGTTTTGCGGTACTCGCTCTCCTCCGCCTCTTTCTTCAGCTGTTTCTCAGTTTTAGGACAGGGACAGCAGCTTTCCCCCAGTCCTGACTCCTCCGTCTGGTTCCATTTCTCTCCCTCCTTACTGTCCAGCTGTGTGGGGGCTCGAGAAGGCAGTTTCATGCCTAACACAAACACACACACACACACACACACACACACACACACACACCCCTATACTCAGTGAGGTAAGTGGAGTGATATTTCTTCTTCCTACAGTGTAAACAGATTATGGTGTCTGTTCTGCCCCACACCCACCCACACACACCCACCCACACCCACACACCCACCCACATCCACCCACATCCACCCACATCCACACACATCCACACACACCCACACACACCCACACACACCCACACACACCCACACACACCCACCCACACCCACACACACCCACCCACACCCACACACCCACCCACCCACATCCACACCCACCCACACACACCCACACACCTTTCTGGCAGTAGTCGAACTTGTAGAGCTCGCTGGCCTCAGGCTGCTGTAGGCAGGACACTACGTAGTGTGTGATGTTGCCATTGGGGTCATTGGGAGGTTTCCACTTCAGGATGATCTGAGAGGACGAGTTGGACGATGACATCGGATCCAGCGGCACGGAGGGCTCTGAAAGGACAGAGATCATGCTGTTCATTTGTGTGTCACTGTGATGGTCATCATCTCCATTTTTAAAGGCAGGTTAGCGCTAAGCTAAGGGCTCACTGGTGGCGTTGGTGCGGACGTAGATGATCTGGCTCTTGGCCCCCTGGACCTGGTGCTCGTCAGAGGTGGAGAGCTGGGCTTTAACCATGATGGCATACTGAGTCCAGGGCTTTAAGGCCATGATGAGGAACCCGGGTTCCAGCTGCTGTCGGACATCGCTGGAGCGATGAGGAGGATCCACGTCTGCAATCACCCAGCTGTTAGAGCCACACGCACCTCGCCCATCAAACTCCGTCACGTTCCTGTATGGCCTGCACGAACACACACACACACACTTTAAAAACATAGCTCCAGACTTGACCTAAAGCATGTCCACTCACAGGTTAATGTTTCCTGTATCCAACATTTCAGATTCCTCTTTTTACTTGAAAATGTTTTGTCTGGACTCTTCTAAATTTAGAATGTAATAAATCATTAATAAACTGATTATTACACAGTGTGTTGATTAGTAGGTTGTAATAGTGAAACAGAGCCGAGCTGATGATCAGTATATCTGTGCTCCTGCTCCTGTGATGCTGCTGTAACTCCATCATGATCCCAGAGTGTTTCATGACTTACGCTTCTTTATACAGCACCATGAAGCCCAGCAGGTCCCTGAAGTCCGGCGGCCAGAACGGCTCCCACTTTATAATGATTTTATCTGGAAGAGTCCGAATAGTCGTGAACTTCAACACCCGGTACTCACCTGAGAGAGAGAGAGAGAGAGATAGAGCAGGAGTGAGAGGAACATTTCTCTCTGAGAGTGTGTGTGTGTGTGTGTGTGTGAGATAACTCACATGACACCTGGTCTCCGTTGGTTTTGAAGCCGATGTCGTTCTTGGGCTGTCTGTCTCTCGTCCCCGTCACCTCCTCCATCTTGCGTATCTCACTCATACACAGTTTGGAGTTGTGGTGGAAGAACATGCGGCCCTGCAGGATGGTCAGGTTGTGTTTTGACCAGTCCCACAGCTGGCGCAGGTTCTGATTGTCCAGAGCGAAGAAGGAGTAATTTCTTTATTTTAAAGGGAAGAAGCAGAAAGACTTTAATAATCCATCCGTAATAATAATAAAAACCCTGTACCTCAATAAATGTAGCTTCAACAAGTGCGATAGAACATCCTCACCCCGCCCCCTCTGCTCCGAGCCAATCAGAACGCTCGGTCTTACCCCCTTTCCTGTGTCTCTCCACGGATCACTCGCAGCTTCCTGAGGAACGTCAGAGAGACGAGAGCGTAGGAGCGACGCACCATCAGGTATCCTGTGATTTCCTCCAGCTGACCTAGATTAGCTTCCAGTTCTGTTGCGATGTTATCTAAACACACACACACACACACACACACACACACACACACACACACACACGTGGTTTTTGATGTATTTACAGAAGGTTTGTTACTGCAACAATCACAGTAAGATGATGGAGTGATGCTGAATGTGTTTTGTTCATGCAAGTATTCAGGTTGTGGAACACTTCCTACACTCTGTTACCATCATCATCATCATCATCATCATCATCATCATCATGTTTATTATTGTTGTTGGTATTTACTTCCTCCTCGGATGTTGATGGTGAGGCTGCCGTTGAGCAGTGTGCAGCCCCGCAGTCCCTGAGCCACCGTCACCGAGTCCACCGTCTTCTCTCCTATACACACTTTAGGACACATTCCTGCACACGGTGTACACAACAGCCTACACACACACACACACACACACACACACACACACACACGACATGATGATCCAGTTGCAGTGTGAGCTGATACAGCAGTACTACACAGTGTGTTTGTTATATGTTTAACCGATAAAGAAACTTCTGAGTAAACTTGGAGAGTCGCCTTCTGTAGAATGTGACTGAACTTTCTGTGCAACAATTTGTGCTGCATGTGTGTGTGTGTGTGTGTGTGTGTGTGTGTGTGTGTGTGTCTCACGTTGTGGAGTTGACGGTGGTGTACCCTGCTGGACACTCAGGAACACACGCCCCCTGGTGGATGACGTAGGAGTTGCAGGCTTGGTCCGACGTTTTGCGAGAGCACTGCATATGAAGGGCGTGGCAGTAGGCGGAGCTGACACAGCGCCACCCCTTAAAGGAGAGAAAGCCAGAGGGGCAGGCCTCCACACACACCCCCGCGTGCAGGAAGTGACGGCACGCGATACACTCTGCTGCAGATTCCGGCTTCATGCATCCTCCCAAACACTCAGAGTGACAGCACTGACCGTCCACCGTACACGCCCTCGCCTTACACACTGACGGACACACTGCAGGGGGCGGGGCAAGTGCAGGAGAGGTGGAGGGAGAGACAATGAGCAACAGAGACAGATGAAATATGTTGTGGTCATGTTACAGTGCTCAGTAGGTCGCAATAATCACACCTTCACATACACATACACACACCTCCACATACACACACACCCCACATACACACACAGACAGACACACGCCCATACAAACACACACACACACACACACACACACACACTCTCACAGATAATAATAATTCGGGCGGGGAATTCGACTCCATCCCAGGCCATCAACGCCACCCTATTCCTGTAATCCACCAGACCGCTAATCTTGTAGGCTAACTCTATTAGCTGATGTAACAGGTACACTACCAGAACAATTAGAAATGAATAAACAGATCTAATCCCTCACTCCCTCACTCCCTCACTCACTCCCTCACTCCCTCCCTCCCTCCCTCACTCCCTCACTCCCTCCCTCCCTCACTCCCTCACTCCCTCCCTCCCTCACTCCCTCACTCCCTCCCTCCCTCACTCCCTCACTCACTCCCTCCCTCCATCACTCCCTCCCTCCATCACTCACTCACTCCCTCACTCCCTCCCTCCATCACTCCCTCCCTCCATCACTCCCTCACTCCCTCCCTCCCTCACTCCCTCCCTCCCTCCCTCACTCCCTCCCTCACTCCCTCCCTCACTCCCTCCCTCCCTCACTCACTCCCTCACGCACTCCCTCACTCACTCCCTCCCTCACTCCCTCACTCACTCCCTCCCTCACTCACGATAGTTAGCCATGCTGCACACGTGACAGTTAGCCATGCTGTACACGTGCTAGTTAGCCATGCTGCACACGTGATAGTTAGCCATGTATTACACACACACTGAACACACACCTCCACATACACCTCCACATACACACCACACACACCTCCACATACACACCTCCACACATACACCTCCACGCCACACACACACCTCCACGTACACGCCACACACACACACCTCCACGTACACGCCACACACACACACCTCCACGTACACGCCATACACACCTCCACGTACACGCCACACACACCTCCACGTACACGCCACACACACACACCTCCACGTACACGCCACACACACACACCTCCACGTACACGCCACACACACACACCTCCACGTACACGCCACACACACACACGCCACACACACACACACACGCCACACACACCCCTCCGCACACACGCCACACACACCCCTCCGCACACACGCCACACACACCCCTCCGCACACACGCCACACACACCCCTCCGCACACACGCCACACACACCCCTCCACACACACAACTCCACACACACGCCACACACATGCCACACACACCCCTCCACACACACGCCACACACACAACTCCACACACACCCCTCCGCACACACGCCACACACACCCCTCCGCACACACGCCACACACACCCCTCCGCACACACGCCACACACACCCCTCCGCACACACGCCACACACACCCCTCCGCACACACGCCACACACACCCCTCCGCACACACGCCACACACACCCCTCCACACACACAACTCCACACACACGCCACACACACACCCCACTCCACACACACGCCACACTCCACACACACGCCACACACACACCCCTCCGCACACACGCCACACACACCCCTCCGCACACACGCCACACACACCCCTCCGCACACACGCCACACACACCCCTCCGCACACACGCCACACAGACCCCTCCGCACACACGCCATACACACCCCTCCATACACACGCCACACACACGCCACACACACCCCTCCACACACACCCCTCCGCACACACGCCACACACACCCCTCCGCACACACGCCACACACACACCCCTCCGCACACACGCCACACACACCCCTCCACACACACAACTCCACACACACGCCACACACACGCCACACACACGCCACACACACCCCTCCACACACACGCCACACACACCCCTCCACACACACGCCACACACACAACTCCACACACACGCCACACACACAACTCCACACACACGCCACACACACGCCACACACACCCCTCCACACACACCCCTCCGCACACACGCCACACACACCCCTCCGCACACACGCCACACACACCCCTCCGCACACACGCCATACACACCCCTCCACCCACACAACTCCACACACACGCCTCCACCCACACAACTCCACACACACGCCACACACACACACAACTCCACACACACGCCACACACACGCCACACACACGCCACACACACCCCTCCACACACACGCCACACACACAACTCCACACACACGCCACACACACAACTCCACACACACGCCACACACACAACTCCACACACACGCCACACACACGCCACACACACCCCTCCACACACACCCCTCCGCACACACGCCACACACACCCCTCCGCACACACGCCACACACACCCCTCCGCACACACGCCACACACACCCCTCCACACACACACAACTCCACACACACGCCACACACACGCCACACACACGCCACACACACACCCCTCCACACACACGCCACACACACCCCTCCACACACACCCCTCCGCACACACGCCACACACACCCCTCCGCACACACGCCACACACACCCCTCCACACACACAACTCCACACACACGCCACACACACACAACGCCACACACACCCCTCCGCACACACGCCATACACACCCCTCCACACACACAACTCCACACACACGCCACACACACACACAACGCCACACACACGCCACACACACCCCTCCACACACACGCCACACACACCCCTCCACACACACCCCTCCACACACACGCCACACACACCCCTCCACACACACGCCACACACACCCCTCCACACACACGCCACACACACCCCTCCACACACACGCCACACACACCCCTCCACACACACGCCACACACACCCCTCCACACACACGCCACACACACCCCTCCACACACACGCCACACACACCCCTCCACACACACGCCACACACACCCCTCCACACACACGCCACACACACCCCTCCACACACACGCCACACACACCCCTCCACACACACCCCTCCACACACACGCCACACACACCCCTCCACACACACGCCACACACACCCCTCCACACACACGCCACACACACCCCTCCACACACACGCCACACACACCCCTCCACACACACGCCACACACACCCCTCCACACACACGCCACACACACGCCACACACACCCCTCCACACACACGCCACACACACGCCACACACACCCCTCCACACACACGCCACACACACGCCACACACACCCCTCCACACACACGCCACACACACGCCACACACACCCCTCCACACACACGCCACACACACGCCACACACACCCCTCCACACACACGCCACACACACGCCACACACACCCCTCCACACACACGCCACACACACGCCACACACACCCCTCCACACACACGCCACACACACCCCTCCACACACCCCTCCACACACACGCCACACACACCCCTCCACATACACGCCACACACACACACACAACACACACCTCCACATACACAACACACACACCTCCACATACACACCACACAGAGTGTGTGTAATGTGTGTGTTCAGTGTGTGTGTAATGTGTGTGTGTTCAGTGTGTGTGTAATGTGTGTGTGTAATGTGTGTTCAGTCTGTGTTCAGTGTGTGATCGGTGTGTGTGTGTTCAGTGTGTGTGTAATGCATGTGTGATGTGTGTTCAGTCTGTGTTCAGTGTGTGATCGGTGTGTGTGTGTAATGCATGTGTGATGTGTGTTCAGTGTGTGTGTGATGTGTGTTCAATGTGTGTGTAATGTGTGTGTGTGTTCAGTGTGTGTGTAATGTCTGTAATGTGTGTGTTCAGTGTGTGTGTAATGTGTGTGTAATGTGTGTACTGTGTGTGTGTGTTCAGTGTGTGTAGTGTGTGTGTGTGTTCAGTGTGTGTGTAATGTGTGTGTTCAGTGTGTGTAATGCTTGTGTAATGTGTGTTCAGTGTGTGTAATGTCTGTTCATGTGTTCAGTGTGTGTAATGTCTGTTCAGTGTGTGTGTAATGTGTGTGTTCAGTGTGTGTGTAATGTGTGTGTGTGTTCAGTGTGTGTGTAATGCGTGTGTAATGTGTGTTCAGTGTGTGTGTAATGCGTGTGTAATGTGTGTTCAGTGTGTGTAATGTGTGTGTAATGTGTGTTCAGTGTGTGTGTAATGTGTGTGTGTAATGTGTGTTCAGTGTGTGTGTAATGTGTGTTCAGTGTGTGTGTAATGTGTGTTCAGTGTGTGTGTAATGCGTGTGTAATGTGTGTTCAGTGTGTGTAATGTGTTCAGTGTGTGTGTAATGTGTGTTCAGTGTGTGTGTAATGCATGTGTAATGTGTGTTCAGTGTGTGTAATGTGTTCAGTGTGTGTGTAATGTGTGTTCAGTGTGTGTGTAATGCGTGTGTAATGTGTGTTCAGTGTGTGTGTAATGCGTGTGTAATGTGTGTTCAGTGTGTGTAATGTGTTCAGTGTGTGTGTAATGTGTGTTCAGTGTGTGTGTAATGCGTGTGTAATGTGTGTTCAGTGTGTGTAATGTGTGTTCAGTGTGTGTAATGTGTGTGTAATGTGTGTTCAGTGTGTGTGTAATGTGTGTTCAGTGTGCGTGTAATGTGTGTTCAGTGTGTGTGTAATGTGTATGTAATGTGTGTGTAATGTGTGTTCAGTGTGTGTAATGTGTGTTCAGTGTGTGTGTAATGTGTGTTCAGTGTGTGTAATGTGTGTTCAGTGTGTGTGTAATGTGTGTAATGCGTGTGTAATGTGTGTTCAGTGTGTGTAATGTGTTCAGTGTGTGTGTAATGTGTGTTTAGTGTGTGTGTAATGCGTGTGTAATGTGTGTTCAGTGTGTGTGTAATGCGTGTGTAATGTGTGTTCAGTGTGTGTAATGTGTGTTCAGTGTGTGTGTAATGCGTGTGTAATGTGTGTTCAGTGTGTGTAATGTGTGTTCAGTGTGTGTAATGTGTGTTCAGTGTGTGTAATGTGTGTTCAGTGTGTGTGTAATGCGTGTGTAATGTGTGTTCAGTGTGTGTGTAATGTGTGTGTAATGTGTGTTCAGTGTGTGTAATGTGTGTTCAGTGTGTGTGTAATGTGTTTTCAGTGTGTGTGTAATGCGTGTGTAATGTGTGTGTAATGTGTGTTCAGTGTGTGTGTAATGTGTGTGTGTGTAATGTGTGTTCAGTGTGTGTGTAATGTGTGTGTGTAATGTGTGTGTGTTCAGTGTGTGTGTAATGTGTGTGTTCAGTGTGTGTAATGTGTGTTCTGTGTGTGTGTAATGTGTATGTAATGTGTGTGTAATGTGTGTTCAGTGTGTGTGTAATGTGTGTTCAGTGTGTGTGTAATGTGTGTTCAGTGTGTGTGTAATGTGTGTTCAGTGTGTGTGTAATGTGTGTGTAATGTGTGTTCTGTGTGTGTGTAATGTGTGTGTAATGTGTGTTCAGTGTGTATGTAATGTGTGTGTAATGTGTGTTCAGTGTGTGTGTAATGTGTGTGTAATGTGTGTTCAGTGTGTGTGTAATGTGTGTGTAATGTGTGTTCAGTGTGTGTGTAATGTGTGTTCTGTGTGTGTGTTCAGTGTGTGTGTAATGCGTGTGTAATGTGTGTGTGTAATGTGTGTGTGTGTAATGTGTGTTCAGTGTGTGTGTAATGTGTGTGTGTTCAGTGTGTGTGTAATGTGTGTGTGTTCAGTTTGTGTGTAATGTGTGCGTGTGTGTAATGTGTGTAATGTGTGTGTGTGTAATGTGTGTGTAATGTGTGTGTGTTCAGTGTGTGTGTTTAGTGTGTGTGTAATGTGTGTGTAATGTGTGTGTGTTCAGTGTGTGTGTAATGTGTGTGTGTTCAGTATGTGTGTAATGTGTGTGTGTTCAGTGTGTGTGTAATGTGTGTGTTCAGTGTGTGTAATGTGTGTTCAGTGTGTGTGTAATGTGTGTTCAGTGTGTGTGTAATGTGTGTTCAGTGTGTGTGTAATGTGTGTGTAATGTGTGTTCAGTGTGTGTGTAATGTGTGTGTAATGTGTGTTCAGTGTGTGTGTAATGTGTGTGTAATGTGTGTTCAGTGTGTGTGTAATGTGTGTTCTGTGTGTGTGTTCAGTGTGTGTAATGCGTGTGTAATGTGTGTGTGTAATGTGTGTGTGTGTAATGTGTGTTCAGTGTGTGTGTTCAGTGTGTGTGTTCAGTGTGTGTGTTCAGTTTGTGTGTAATGTGTGCGTGTGTGTAATGTGTGTGTGTTCAGTGTGTGTGTTCAGTGTGTGTGTAATGTGTGTGTAATGTGTGTGTGTTCAGTGTGTGTGTTCAGTGTGTGTGTAATGTGTGTGTAATGTGTGTGTGTTCAGTGTGTGTGTAATGTGTGTGTGTTCAGTATGTGTGTAATGTGTGTGTGTTCAGTGTGTGTGTAATGTGTGTGTTCAGTGTGTGTGTAATGTGTGTGTGTGTGTTCAGTGTGTGTTCAGTGTGTGTGTAATGTGTGTGTGTTCAGTGTGTGTGTAATGTGTGTGTGTTCAGTGTGTGTGTAATGTGTGTGTTCAGTGTGTGTGTAATGTGTGTTCAGTGTGTGTGTAATGTGTGTGTTCAGTGTGTGTGTAATGTGTGTTCAGTGTGTGTGTAATGTGTGTTCAGTGTGTGTGTAATGTGTGTGTAATGTGTGTTCAGTGTGTGTGTAATGTGTGTTCAGTGTGTGTGTAATGTGTGTTCAGTGTGTGTGTAATGTGTGTTCAGTGTGTGTGTAATGTGTGTTCAGTGTGTGTGTAATGTGTATGTAATGTGTGTGTAATGTGTGTTCAGTGTGTGTGTAATGAATGTTCTGTGTGTGTTCAGTGTGTGTGTAATGTGTGTGTAATGTGTGTTCAGTGTGTGTGTAATGTGTGTGTAATGTGTGTTCTGTGTGTGTGTAATGTGTGTGTAATGTGTGTTCAGTGTGTGTGTAATGTGTGTTCAGTGTGTGTGTAATGTGTGTGTAATGTGTGTTCAGTGTGTGTGTAATGTGTGTGTAATGTGTGTTCAGTGTGTGTAATGTGTTCAGTGTGTGTGTAATGTGTGTGTAATGTGTGTTCAGTGTGTGTGTAATGTGTGTGTAATGTGTGTTCAGTGTGTGTGTAATGTGTGTTCAGTGTGTGTGTAATGTGTGTTCAGTGTGTGTGTAATGTGTGTTCAGTGTGCGTGTAATGTGTGTTCAGTGTGTGTGTAATGTGTGTTCAGTGTGTGTGTAATGTGTATGTAATGTGTGTGTAATGTGTGTTCAGTGTGTGTGTAATGTGTGTTCAGTGTGTGTGTAATGTGTATGTAATGTGTGTTCAGTGTGTGTGTAATGTGTGTTCAGTGTGTGTGTAATGTGTATGTAATGTGTGTGTAATGTGTGTTCAGTGTGTGTGTAATGTGTGTTCAGTGTGTGTGTAATGTGTATGTAATGTGTGTGTAATGTGTGTTCAGTGTGTGTGTAATGTGTGTTCAGTGTGTGTGTAATGTGTGTGTAATGTGTGTTCAGTGTGTGTTCAGTGTGTGTGTAATGTGTGTTCAGTGTGTGTGTAATGTGTGTGTAATGTGTGTTCAGTGTGTGTGTAATGTGTGTTCAGTGTGTGTGTAATGTGTGTGTAATGTGTGTTCAGTGTGTGTTCAGTGTGTGTGTAATGTGTGTTCTGTGTGTGTGTAATGTGTGTGTAATGTGTGTTCAGTGTGTGTGTAATGTGTGTGTTCAGTGTGTGTGTAATGTGTGTGTAATGTGTGTTCTGTGTGTGTGTAATGTGTGTGTAATGTGTGTGTAATGTGTGTTCAGTGTGTGTGTAATGTGTGTTCAGTGTGTGTGTAATGTGTGTTCAGTGTGTGTGTAATGTGTGTGTAATGTGTGTTCAGTGTGTGTGTAATGTGTGTGTAATGTGTGTTCAGTGTGTGTTCAGTGTGTGTGTAATGTGTGTTCTGTGTGTGTGTAATGTGTGTTCTGTGTGTGTGTTCAGTGTGTGTGTAATGCGTGTGTAATGTGTGTGTGTAATGTGTGTGTGTGTAATGTGTGTTCAGTGTGTGTGTAATGTGTGTGTGTTCAGTGTGTGTGTAATGTGTGTGTGTTCAGTGTGTGTGTAATGTGTGTGTGTTCAGTGTGTGTGTAATGTGTGTAATGTGTGTGTGTTCAGTTTGTGTGTAATGTGTGTGTGTGTGTAATGTGTGTAATGTGTGTGTGTTCAGTGTGTGTGTTCAGTGTGTGTGTAATGTGTGTGTGTTCAGTATGTGTGTAATGTGTGTGTGTTCAGTGTGTGTGTAATGTGTGTGTTCAGTGTGTGTGTAATGTGTATGTAATGTGTGTTCAGTGTGTGTGTAATGTGTGTGTAATGTGTGTTCTGTGTGTGTGTAATGTGTGTGTAATGTGTGTTCAGTGTGTGTGTAATGTGTGTGTAATGTGTGTGTAATGTGTGTTCAGTGTGTGTGTAATGTGTGTGTAATGTGTGTTCAGTGTGTGTGTAATGTGTGTGTAATGTGTGTTCAGTGTGTGTGTAATGTGTGTTCTGTGTGTGTGTTCAGTGTGTGTGTAATGCGTGTGTAATGTGTGTGTGTAATGTGTGTGTGTGTAATGTGTGTTCAGTGTGTGTGTAATGTGTGTGTGTTCAGTGTGTGTGTAATGTGTGTGTGTAATGTGTGTGTGTTCAGTGTGTGTGTAATGTGTGTGTGTTCAGTTTGTGTGTAATGTGTGCGTGTGTGTAATGTGTGTAATGTGTGTGTTCAGTGTGTGTGTTCAGTGTGTGTGTAATGTGTGTGTTCAGTGTGTGTGTAATGTGTGTGTGTTCAGTGTGTGTGTAATGTGTGTGTGTTCAGTGTGTGTGTAATGTGTGTGTGTTCAGTGTGTGTGTAATGTGTGTGTTCAGTGTGTGTGTAATGTGTGTGTGTGTGTTCAGTGTGTGTTCAGTGTGTGTGTAATGTGTGTGTGTTCAGTGTGTGTGTAATGTGTGTGTGTTCAGTGTGTGTGTAATGTGTGTGTGTTCAGTGTGTGTGTAATGTGTGTGTGTTCAGTGTGTGTGTAATGTGTGTGTTCAGTGTGTGTGTAATGTGTGTTCAGTGTGTGTGTAATGTGTGTTCAGTGTGTGTGTAATGTGTGTTCAGTGTGTGTGTAATGTGTGTTCAGTGTGTGTGTAATGTGTATGTAATGTGTGTGTAATGTGTGTTCAGTGTGTGTGTAATGTGTGTTCAGTGTGTGTGTAATGTGTGTTCAGTGTGTGTGTAATGTGTGTTCAGTGTGTGTGTAATGTGTGTTCAGTGTGTGTGTAATGTGTGTGTAATGTGTGTTCAGTGTGTGTGTAATGTGTGTTCTGTGTGTGTGTAATGTGTGTGTAATGTGTGTTCAGTGTGTGTGTAATGTGTGTTCAGTGTGTGTGTAATGTGTGTTCAGTGTGTGTGTAATGTGTGTGTAATGTGTGTTCAGTGTGTGTTCAGTGTGTGTGTAATGTGTGTTCTGTGTGTGTGTAATGTGTGTTCAGTGTGTGTGTAATGTGTGTTCAGTGTGCGTGTAATGTGTGTTCAGTGTGTGTGTAATGTGTATGTAATGTGTGTGTAATGTGTGTTCAGTGTGTGTGTAATGTGTGTTCAGTGTGTGTGTAATGTGTGTTCAGTGTGCGTGTAATGTGTGTTCAGTGTGTGTGTAATGTGTATGTAATGTGTGTGTAATGTGTGTTCAGTGTGTGTGTAATGTGTGTTCAGTGTGTGTGTAATGTGTGTTCAGTGTGTGTGTAATGTGTATGTAATGTGTGTGTAATGTGTGTTCAGTGTGTGTGTAATGTGTGTTCAGTGTGTGTGTAATGTGTGTTCAGTGTGTGTGTAATGTGTGTTCAGTGTGTGTGTAATGTGTGTTCAGTGTGTGTGTAATGTGTATGTAATGTGTGTGTAATGTGTGTTCAGTGTGTGTGTAATGTGTGTTCAGTGTGTGTGTAATGTGTATGTAATGTGTGTGTAATGTGTGTTCAGTGTGTGTGTAATGTGTGTTCAGTGTGTGTGTAATGTGTGTGTAATGTGTGTTCAGTGTGTGTTCAGTGTGTGTGTAATGTGTGTTCAGTGTGTGTGTAATGTGTGTGTAATGTGTGTTCAGTGTGTGTGTAATGTGTGTGTTCAGTGTGTGTGTAATGTGTGTGTAATGTGTGTTCTGTGTGTGTGTAATGTGTGTGTAATGTGTGTGTAATGTGTGTTCAGTGTGTGTGTAATGTGTGTTCAGTGTGTGTGTAATGTGTGTTCAGTGTGTGTGTAATGTGTGTTCAGTGTGTGTGTAATGTGTGTGTAATGTGTGTTCAGTGTGTGTTCAGTGTGTGTGTAATGTGTGTTCAGTGTGTGTGTAATGTGTGTGTAATGTGTGTTCAGTGTGTGTGTAATGTGTGTGTAATGTGTGTTCAGTGTGTGTGTAATGTGTGTTCAGTGTGTGTGTAATGTGTGTGTAATGTGTGTTCAGTGTGTGTTCAGTGTGTGTGTAATGTGTGTTCTGTGTGTGTGTAATGTGTGTGTAATGTGTGTTCAGTGTGTGTGTAATGTGTGTGTTCAGTGTGTGTGTAATGTGTGTGTAATGTGTGTTCTGTGTGTGTGTAATGTGTGTGTAATGTGTGTGTAATGTGTGTTCAGTGTGTGTGTAATGTGTGTTCAGTGTGTGTGTAATGTGTGTTCAGTGTGTGTGTAATGTGTGTTCAGTGTGTGTGTAATGTGTGTGTAATGTGTGTTCAGTGTGTGTTCAGTGTGTGTGTAATGTGTGTTCTGTGTGTGTGTAATGTGTGTTCTGTGTGTGTGTTCAGTGTGTGTGTAATGCGTGTGTAATGTGTGTGTGTAATGTGTGTGTGTGTAATGTGTGTTCAGTGTGTGTGTAATGTGTGTGTGTTCAGTGTGTGTGTAATGTGTGTGTGTGTAATGTGTGTTCAGTGTGTGTGTAATGTGTGTGTGTTCAGTGTGTGTGTAATGTGTGTGTGTTCAGTGTGTGTGTAATGTGTGTAATGTGTGTGTGTTCAGTTTGTGTGTAATGTGTGCGTGTGTGTAATGTGTGTAATGTGTGTGTGTTCAGTGTGTGTGTTCAGTGTGTGTGTTCAGTGTGTGTGTAATGTGTGTGTAATGTGTGTGTGTTCAGTATGTGTGTAATGTGTGTGTGTTCATTGTGTGTGTAATGTGTGTGTTCAGTGTGTGTAATGTGTGTTCAGTGTGTGTGTAATGTGTATGTAATGTGTGTTCAGTGTGTGTGTAATGTGTGTTCAGTGTGTGTGTAATGTGTGTGTAATGTGTGTTCAGTGTGTGTGTAATGTGTGTGTAATGTGTGTTCAGTGTGTGTGTAATGTGTGTGTAATGTGTGTTCAGTGTGTGTGTAATGTGTGTGTAATGTGTGTTCAGTGTGTGTGTAATGTGTGTTCTGTGTGTGTGTTCAGTGTGTGTGTAATGCGTGTGTAATGTGTGTGTGTAATGTGTGTGTGTGTAATGTGTGTTCAGTGTGTGTGTAATGTGTGTGTGTTCAGTGTGTGTGTAATGTGTGTGTGTAATGTGTGTGTGTTCAGTGTGTGTGTAATGTGTGTAATGTGTGTGTGTTCAGTTTGTGTGTGTGTGTGTAATGTGTGTAATGTGTGTGTTCAGTGTGTGTGTTCAGTGTGTGTGTAATGTGTGTGTTCAGTGTGTGTGTTCAGTGTGTGTGTTCAGTGTGTGTGTAATGTGTGTGTAATGTGTGTGTGTTCAGTGTGTGTGTAATGTGTGTGTGTTCAGTATGTGTGTAATGTGTGTGTGTTCAGTGTGTGTGTAATGTGTGTGTTCAGTGTGTGTGTAATGTGTGTGTGTGTGTTCAGTGTGTGTGTAATGTGTGTGTGTGTTCAGTGTGTGTTCAGTGTGTGTGTAATGTGTGTGTGTTCAGTGTGTGTGTAATGTGTGTGTGTTCAGTGTGTGTGTAATGTGTGTGTGTTCAGTGTGTGTGTAATGTGTGTGTGTTCAGTGTGTGTGTAATGTGTGTGTTCAGTGTGTGTGTAATGTGTGTTCAGTGTGTGTGTAATGTGTGTTCAGTGTGTGTGTAATGTGTGTTCAGTGTGTGTGTAATGTGTGTGTAATGTGTGTTCAGTGTGTGTGTAATGTGTGTTCAGTGTGTGTGTAATGTGTGTTCAGTGTGTGTGTAATGTGTGTTCAGTGTGTGTGTAATGTGTATGTAATGTGTGTGTAATGTGTGTTCAGTGTGTGTGTAATGTGTGTTCAGTGTGTGTGTAATGTGTGTGTAATGTGTGTTCAGTGTGTGTGTAATGTGTGTTCTGTGTGTGTGTAATGTGTGTGTAATGTGTGTTCAGTGTGTGTGTAATGTGTGTTCAGTGTGTGTGTAATGTGTGTTCAGTGTGTGTGTAATGTGTGTGTAATGTGTGTTCAGTGTGTGTTCAGTGTGTGTGTAATGTGTGTTCTGTGTGTGTGTAATGTGTGTGTAATGTGTGTTCAGTGTGTGTGTAATGTGTGTTCAGTGTGTGTGTAATGTGTGTTCAGTGTGTGTGTAATGCGTGTGTAATGTGTGTTCAGTGTGTGTAATGTGTTCAGTGTGTGTGTAATGTGTGTGTAATGTGTGTTCAGTGTGTGTGTAATGTGTGTGTAATGTGTGTTCAGTGTGTGTGTAATGTGTGTTCAGTGTGCGTGTAATGTGTGTTCAGTGTGTGTGTAATGTGTGTTCAGTGTGTGTGTAATGTGTGTTCAGTGTGTGTGTAATGTGTGTTCAGTGTGTGTGTAATGTGTGTTCAGTGTGTGTGTAATGTGTATGTAATGTGTGTGTAATGTGTGTTCAGTGTGTGTGTAATGTGTGTTAAGTGTGTGTGTAATGTGTGTTCAGTGTGTGTGTAATGTGTGTTCAGTGTGTGTGTAATGTGTGTTCAGTGTGTGTGTAATGTGTATGTAATGTGTGTGTAATGTGTGTTCAGTGTGTGTGTAATGTGTATGTAATGTGTGTGTAATGTGTGTTCAGTGTGTGTGTAATGTATGTTCTGTGTGTGTGTAATGTGTGTGTTCAGTGTGTGTGTAATGTGTGTGTAATGTGTGTTCAGTGTGTGTGTGTAATGTGTGTGTAATGTGTGTTCTGTGTGTGTGTAATGTGTGTGTAATGTGTGTGTAATGTGTGTTCAGTGTGTGTGTAATGTGTGTTCAGTGTGTGTGTAATGTGTGTTCAGTGTGTGTGTAATGTGTGTGTAATGTGTGTTCAGTGTGTGTTCAGTGTGTGTGTAATGTGTGTTCAGTGTGTGTGTAATGCGTGTGTAATGTGTGTTCAGTGTGTGTAATGTGTTCAGTGTGTGTGTAATGTGTGTGTAATGTGTGTTCAGTGTGTGTGTAATGTGTGTGTAATGTGTGTGTAATGTGTGTTCAGTGTGTGTGTAATGTGTATGTAATGTGTGTGTAATGTGTGTTCAGTGTGTGTGTAATGTGTGTGTAATGTGTGTGTGTGTAATGTGTGTGTTCAGTGTGTGTGTTCAGTGTGTGTAATGTGTGTGTAAATGTGTGTGTGTTCAGTGTGTGTGTTCAGTGTGTGTGTGTTCAGTGTGTGTGTAATGTGTGTTTAATGTGTGTGTAATGTGTGTGTAATGTGTGTGTGTAATGTGTGTGTAATGTGTGTGTAAATGTGTGTGTGTTCAGTGTGTGTGTTCAGTGTGTGTGTGTTCAGTGTGTGTGTTCAGTGTGTGTAATGTGTGTGTAATGTGTGTGTATAATGTGTGTTTAATGTGTGTGTGTAATGTGTGTTTAATGTGTGTGTGTAATGTGTGTGTAATGTGTGTGTGTAATGTGTGTGTAATGTGTGTGTAAATGTGTGTGTGTTCAGTGTGTGTGTTCAGTGTGTGTGTTCAGTGTGTGTAATGTGTGTGTAAATGTGTGTGTGTTCAGTGATGAAGTTCAGTGACTGATGTGTTTATGTTCCTTGTCACCACATGACCTCCGAACAGGAAAAGGCCACATAATGGAAGGAAATCATTCAGACCAGAGTGTGTGTGTGTGTGTGTGTGTGTGTGTGTGTGTGTGTGTGTGTGTGTGTGTGTGAGAACTTTTTCAGGAAACTATTAGGCACGTTTCCCTGTAAGTTTCGTGAAACTCGGGAACCTCAGACGTCGTGGTTCCAAGAACACTTTTAGTTGTGAATGGACGAGTGGACACATAAATCAGCACAGATATGAAGTGAACAAACAGATTACTACACAAACACACAACTACAACACACACACACACACACACAGTACTCACTTCGCTGGCAGTGTCGTTGTGTCCAGCAGCGTGCCCCGAACTGCCCGTTGATGGTGGTCTGAGGGCAGATGGTCTTGCCCCTGGCCATGCCTGGACACACGTCTCCACACTCTCCCTCGTTTTTATTGGCGAAGATGTAGTTGTCTTCCACAGAGTCCAGGACCTGGGACCAGTCGAGGGTCGAGAGGTAACAGAGGTCCGGGTTCTTCTCCAGCCGCACGGCGCCGCGGGTGATGTTCATCAGACTGTGCAGTCCGATCTCCTTCAGCTGCAGCATCTCGAAGATGACCAGTGCGTAGTTGAAGAACAGGTTGTTCCCTCGGATGACGGTCAGGTTGGGGAACAGGTCGCTCAGGCTCTCCAGGCCGTACACACGGAACAGCAGCAGGTAATCGGTCACTACGGTCAGCTTGGGGAAGCTCAGACCCCGGAAGTCCTCCGCTCTGGTGTGGAACATCAGCAGAATCTTCAGGTGACCCTCGATCACCGTGCAGTTCTCCAGAAGGCGCAGGTTAGTCACGTTGTTCCTGATGTCCTTGTTCGGACAAACTGGGGACAAAGAGTGAAAGCAGAAGCGGGGTCAGGGACGAAAGAAGACCGGGAGCACTCTAATCTAATACATGACCATACAGATGAGCAGAAGAACAGACCAGTGGACAGATAAATAAAGATCTGCATGTAAAATGTGACCACGGCGATTAGACGGGGGTGTGAGGGAGAGACACGGAGCTGAAGACAAGGACACTTCTGTTTCTGGACCTGAACTCGGCCCAAGTGGGACAAAGCACAGCCGAGTTTATTCCATCTATTACAGAACGCCTTCAGTGAGAGAACACACACACACACACACACACACACACACACACACACACACACACACCTGCTTCACACCCAAACACAGAGCATTGAACTACTTTATAATCTCACCTCCACACTTTATACACATGATGATTTGATTGAGTTGACTGGTTTACACAAACAGCCAATCGTGTTCCAGGTAACTCTAAGCCACGCCCCCAACCCTGAGCTAAACACACCTGAGGGAGCAAGCTGAACACAGAGAACAGTCAAGAGTTCAGAATGTGAGAGATTTAGCTCTGGAGGCTTTCTAACCCACACCTCCACCCCACGCCTCCCACCCGCACCTCCCACACCTCCACCTCCCACGCCTACACCTCCCACACCTCCACCTCCCACCAGCACCTCCCACACCTCCACCTCCCACGCCTACACCTCCCACACCTCCACCTCCCACCAGCACCTCCCACACCTCCACCTCCCACACCTCCACCTCCCACGCCTACACCTCCCACACCTCCACCTCCCACCAGCACCTCCCACACCTCCACCTCCCACGCCTCCACCTCCCACCCACACCTCCACCTCCCACGCCTACACCTCCCACACCTCCACCTCCCGCCAGCACCTCCCACACCTCCACCTCCCACGCCTCCACCTCCCACCCGCACCTCCACCTCCCACGCCTCCACCTCCCACCCGCACCTCCCACGCCTCCACCTCCCACCCGCACTACCCACACCTCCCATACCCCACGCCTCCACCTCCCACTGAATGAAGTCACCCCACACCTCCACCTCAACCCTGCACCTCCCACACCTCCACCCCAATCCTCCCACACCCCACGCCTTTTGTACAATTATATAATTACACTGAACACTTTATCTGCTGTAAATACAACCTGCACATACTTCCTCTATGCACATACTGATAGCCTTATTTACTGATGTAGATATTTATCTGTACTTGTTCATTTACACAATTCTGGTAGATGCTAAAAAAATATACAAAAAGTTGTATCTATCTATCTATCTATCTATCTATCTATCTATCTATCATGAGAGCTAGTGACTTCCAGTAACATGAGTGACAGCGTGAGCGCCTAAATGTGGGCGTGTCCAGTGACGCAACAATGTTGAGAAGTTGAACTGTATGTGAATATGAAGTGACTTCTACAGTGGAGCTTTTCCTTCATCACACACACACACACGATACACTGCTGAATTTCATACACACACACACACACACACACACACACACACACACACACATTTACCTGGACAAAGTAAATAAGAGTACAGGAGTGGTCATCAGTAATATCACTCTCACTGAACAAACCGCTCAGTAACATTGGGAATATTTTCTGGACTTATCTGATTCGGTCAAAGAGCTCAGAAACATTCATTTTCATTTGTAAATATTTCTCTGATGAAGACACAGCTGGTGTAAATCATTTCAGGGTTTTTTTTTTAATTTTAATTTATAATATTTTATAAACTTATATTATAAACAGATATTATATAATTGAATCTTTATAAACTTTAACAGCAGTAAAGTAGTGATGTGTGTTTCTTAAACACATCTGTATCTCCTGTAGGACGAGAAGCTCCAGTTTTGCAGAGAAATTCACATTTATCACAGATATTCATTACATGTATATTAAATGTGCATGAATAACAGAGTTATTTGGATATAAAGACTTACTCTCTGCCCCGCTCTGCGGCCAGTCCCACAGCGCCACAAACCACAACAAACTCCACAGCTTCATCTTATACTCACAAATATCCAAAGCGCTTCTTTTACCAAAAAAGATCTGCTTTACAAACAAAACATCTCACTAGGACAAAGAAAAGAAAAACAAACCAAAGTAAAAAAAAACGTCACAGGCGCTGAGGGGAAAAAAACAAACTTAAAGCCGTTTATAGAGCTCCAGCTCAGCTAGCATAACTGACTAGCGTGCTGTGATTGTTTTAGCTTAGCTTCACTCGGCACAGCCGTCACAACACTCACGGCCGTCCAGGACGGCATTGTGGCTTATTAATCTTTCCAAAGTCTTCATCCTGGACCGCAAAATGTTTGTATTTTCGCCCAAGAGAGGAGAAACCCCCCCCCCGGATAGCTCGCAAAGCTAAAAGGACAAACTAGCGCTAAGCTAGTGACAAAAGGATTCACAAACTTTTTATTCTCGCCTCCGAAGCAGTCCTTTACACACTTACAGAAATAAGGCGAATAAAAGACAGATGTTGGTCTCACTGTCTGCGCTGTGTTAATGCGGATAGGAGTTTTACACACTTATTCCTTCACTGATGCTACCGCTAAAGCTAACGGGGTTAGCTAGCTCAGGCTAGTCAAGTCGAGCGTGGCTTCGGTAAAGTTGCACAGCTCCGTGCAGCGGCGCGTCTCAGCTCTCACTTTTTATTTCCACAACAATCACCAAACGCAATGCTAATATCGCATTAAACTCCTCAAATCCGCCCGAAATCCGCGGAATAATCACTGAATGTCTGCGGAGAAAAAGCGGAGCCTCAATACAGAGCTGAGATTTTCCCTAAGTTAGTGTGAATTCCGTGGATTTCTCACTGCACATGTCCTGGAGATTTCTGCTCTTTCCTTCTGTATACTGCCATTAAAGCCGTGTATTCCTCGGTTTCTTCAATAATGTCCCAGAATGCACTCGGGGGGGAAAGACAACAGATGAAGAATAAATAAATAAAAAAGTGTAGAGTCCACACTGAAGTGCAGGGCTTCTTCTGGCCAGGCTGGACATATGTGTCTCTCTGAACATCCTAAACATCCCACTGAGTCTCTAAACACTGACAGACAGATGGGGGGGCAGAGAGAGAGAGAGAGAGACAGACAGACAGATGGGGGGGGCAGAGAGAGAGAGAGACAGACAGACAGATGGGGGGGCAGAGAGAGAGAGAGAGACAGACAGACAGATGGGGGGCAGAGAGACAGACAGACAGGACAGATGGGGGGAGGGCAGGGAGGGAGGGCCAGAGAGACAGACAGGCAGGGGGGAGGGAGGGCCAGTGAGACAGACAGGCAGGGGGGAGGGAGGGCCAGTGAGACAGACAGGCAGAGAGGGAGGGAGGGAGGGAGGGGAGGGAGGGAGGGAGGGCCAGTGAGACAGACAGGGAGGCAGAGAGGTAATAGGGATTGGAATCAAGGACTGGGAACCTCTCTCTCTCTCTCTCTCTCTCTCTCTCTGTCTCTGTCTCTCTGTCTCTGTCTCTCTCATCCTCTCTCTCTGTCTCTCTCTGTCTCTCTCTGTCTCTCTCATCCTCTCTCTCTGTCTCTCTCGTCCTCTCTCTCTCTCTCTCTCTCTCTACACTGTAAACATGTTTATGGTCAAAGATCAGACAGAATAATAGTAATAATATTAAACATATTATAATTTTACCAAATGTCACCTAAACTGATAATGTAAAGGGCAAACACTTAAAAATAAATACATAAAGTAGAGCTACACACACACACACACACACACACACACACACACACTGACCAGTGTTAGTAACAGAGATGTTATAGGTGTTTAAACAGGAAGTTAAAGGAGAAGGTAAAGGATTTTGTCAGGTCTTTTCAGCAGGATTTGATGTTGCCTGTTGAACAGAACCTGAGCTTCACACACACACCTGTGCACACCTGTATGGTGACGTGAAGGTCATACATGTACTAATCACCACACGTCAGCGGTGTGTACATGTCCATGTCCTGCAGGTTCATCAACATCCTTCACTGACCTTTACAACAAAGTCATTTAATCACAAACCACATTATCCTCCTCTCCTCTGTGTGTGTGTGTGTGTGTGTGTGTGTGTGTGTGTGTGTGTGCGCAATAGCTTTAAGTGTGCAGATGGAAAGAATAACTTAATTTCCTCTCAATTACTCAATGTGGAAACATAAACAGTGGAGACAAACAGAAAAACAACACCATATAGACGGATAACGTCTCGTCTCCTTCTCCACGTCTGGGCATTTTTTCATTTAAACTGTTTTATATTTTCTACCATTATTAACCTAACAGAGCGCCCTGAGTAAACAAACAAACAAACAAACAACAATGCTATTATTATTATTAATATTAACAATGATGATGATAATAATAACACCACAGTCTGACCTTACATCCTGCACACTTTTCAACAAACAATCAGACAAATAATGTTATTCCGTTGTCTAGGAGACGTTATTAGACATTTATTTTAGAACATCCTCCTCCTGCCATCACCCGGTTTTCCTTTTCCCATCATTAACATTTGGTGGGGTTTAGTGACGTGTTTCTACACACACACACGCACACACACACACACACACACACACACACACACACACACAGAGTTTGTTTCTGGGAACAGAGGATGTAAACAGGTCAGGAGGTGATTGGGTGTGTGTATCTGTGTGTGTGTGTGTGTGTAATGTATTTGTGTCTTAATGTTCATGAACAGTGCACACATTGTACCATCTCAGAGGGTGAGGTAAAGGAGAAAGAGAGTGAGGTAAAGAAGTCTAAGATAGATAGATAGATAGATTTATTTTATTGATGTGAAAAAAATTGTTACATCCCCTGAGACAGAGTGTGAGGCAAAGGAGACAGAGTTTAATGGAGATGGAGTGAGAGGCAAAGGAAAAGGAGGTAAAGGAGTCAGGGTGTGAGGTGATGGAGTCAGGGTGTGAGGTGATGGAGTCAGGGTGTGAGGTGATGGAGTCAGGGTGTGAGGTGAAGGAGTCAGGGTGTGAGGTGAAGGAGTCAGGGTGTGAGGTGAAGGAGTCAGGGTGTGAGATGAAGGAGTCAGGGTGTGAGGTGAAGGAGTCAGGGTGTGAGGTGATGGAGTCAGGGTGTGAGGTGAAGGAGTCAGGGTGTGAGGTGAAGGAGTCAGGGTGTGAGGTGATGGAGTCAGGGTGTGAGGTGATGGAGTCAGGGTGTGAGGTGAAGGAGTCAGGGTGTGAGGTGATGGAGTCAGGGTGTGAGGTGAAGGAGTCAGGGTGTGAGGTGAAGGAGTCAGGGTGTGAGGTGATGGAGTCAGGGTGTGAGGTGATGGAGTCAGGGTGTGAGGTGAAGGAGTCAGGGTGTGAGGTGAAGGAGTCAGGGTGTGAGGTGAAGGAGTCAGGGTGTGAGATGAAGGAGTCAGGGTGTGAGGTGAAGGAGTCAGGGTGTGAGGTGATGGAGTCAGGGTGTGAGGTGAAGGAGTCAGGGTGTGAGGTGATGGAGTCAGGGTGTGAGATGAAGGAGTCAGGGTGTGAGGTGAAGGAGTCAGGGTGTGAGGTGATGGAGTCAGGGTGTGAGGTGAAGGAGTCAGGGTGTGAGGTGAAGGAGTCAGGGTGTGAGGTGATGGAGTCAGGGTGTGAGGTGAAGGAGTCAGGGTGTGAGGTAAAGGAGTCAGGGTGTGAGGTAAGGAGTCAGGGTGTGAGGTAAATGGAGTCAGGGTGTGAGGTGAAGGAGTCAGGGTGTGAGGTGAAGGAGTCAGGGTGTGAGGTAAATGGAGTCAGGGTGTGAGGTAAATGGAGTCAGGGTGTGAGGTAAATGGAGTCAGGGTGTGAGGTAAAAGGAGTCAGGGTGTGAGGTGATGGAGTCAGGGTGTGAGGTGAAGGAGTCAGGGTGTGAGGTAAAGGAGTCAGGGTGTGAGGTGAAGGAGTCAGGGTGTGAGGTGAAGGAGTCAGGGTGTGAGGTGAAGGAGTCAGGGTGTGAGGTGATGGAGTCAGGGTGTGAGGTGAAGGAGTCAGGGTGTGAGGTAAAGGAGTCAGGGTGTGAGGTAAATGGAGTCAGGGTGTGAGGTGAAGGAGTCAGGGTGTGAGGTAAATGGAGTCAGGGTGTGAGGTGAAGGAGTCAGGGTGTGAGGTGAAGGAGTCAGGGTGTGAGGTGAAGGAGTCAGGGTGTGAGGTAAATGGAGTCAGGGTGTGAGGTGAAGGAGTCAGGGTGTGAGGTAAAGGAGTCAGGGTGTGAGGTGAAGGAGTCAGGGTGTGAGGCGAAGGAGTCAGGGTGTGAGGTGAAGGAGTCAGGGTGTGAGGTGAAGGAGTCAGGGTGTGAGGTGAAGGAGTCAGGTGTGAGGTGAAGGAGTCAGGGTGTGAGGTAAAGGAGTCAGGGTGTGAGGTAGTCACGCTAACAGCAGTGCATTGAGACTGAAATTGATTTCTGCTACATTAAGTCACTCAGGGAGATGAGCTGCAGCTGAAAGCAGTGATGAAATCAGACAGAGTTCCTCACAGGATTTTCTCAGCACTGGTGTTTACATGGCCGTATTAATAAGTGTGAGAGTGTTGTGGTGTTTCTCTCTCAGTCTGAAGGTTGAAGAGAAAGCAGAGCTTTATCATGGCTCTTAGTCTGTTCCTGTTTCTCATGCAGCAGATGGACGTTATCGCGGTCTGTTCCTGTGTGGGAAACGTGTCACCGCCTGCAGGGAACTGAAGCCTCCATATCCTCCTTCTAATAATTAACACAGAGAAAACTCCGCAGAAGGAAATGGACTCGTCAGACATGACTCTCTTAATCCAGAGACCAGAGGAGGCGTAAACGTCGTGCACGACGTGTCCGTGTCTGCAGCGCAGGAGAGTGCTTCTGATAATGAGGACTTGATTTCCTGTTAGCAGGTCAAAGGTCAACCTCCTGAAGCCTGAGAGTGTGGAGGAAACACACTGCGTGGATCTGTGAGAGAAAACACCACACAGAGCCATAATCTGCCTCAACATCCTCTACAGTAAAGATATAAACCAACTAACCCTCGTCACTTCACACACAGCTGGAGCAAAGGAAGAAACTTCCAGTTCAATAAAACTCTTAATGATAAAGGACTCAAGTTTTACATTCAGAGTGAAGAGATTTATTTTAATGATTAAATTCTGCATACTCTCTTCAGTTAGCGTAGCCTATTAGCCGCATGATGGTCATGTGAACATCACACTAACACACCAGGCCGTGTGTCCGAAGATCTCAGTGTGTAGAGAGACAGAATGAAGGACACGGTGTGTGTCAGCAGTGAGGTCAGCAGCGCCCTCTAGTGGACAATACACATGCTGCTGTAAAACTCTCATCAGTGATGAAGTGAGGCGTTGTGTCCTGCAGGTGTCTGACCTCACCCTGAGGAGTGTGTGGACGCTGAGAGCTGCGTCATGTCCAGAGTTTTCAACAAACAATAACAAACAATAATTTGCCAACACGATGTGCTTTATTTCTGTAACACTGGAGATCTTTTTCAGACGTCACAGAAATTCAGATCCCAGACTCCACCTCCAAAACAGTCCGAGCGCTCTGGGAGGGCGGGGCAAACTGTCTGTCAATCACTGCGACATCAGCCACTTGTGTGTGTGTGTGTGTGAGTTCCTGTATGTGGAAGAGGGCAGATGGAAGAGGGCAGATTTCCTCCAGATGGTGAGAACCAAAAATACACAAAAACAAACACAAACTAATAATAAACCCGCGGCACTGTTTCTGCCCAGTGTTCTGCTATTATTATTATTATTATTATTAATTATTCATTTAGAAATGGTTTTATTTTTTACCATTTAAATAATACATTCTGCAATAATTAAAAATGTAATTATTCTATGAATAATCTTTAATGTACTGTGTGATATTTTATGATGATATAAAAGTGATGATGCAGCAATTATTCTGCTTTGTTGTGGAAGGTGGAGGTGTTTCTTCTCTCTGTCAATCAGATGCAGCTTCCAGAAAGTGAATGGAAAGAAGATATTAAGCGTTACGATTAGAATCTGCGCAGAGATTAGCCCTTAGCACTTCCAGTCGCTCTCACAGCTTCACTTCTCACTCCGCATTCATGAGGAACAAATAAACCAGCTTTATTCTGTGTGGAGAAATAAACTCTGCTCTCTGTTCGGATGAGTAAAGTTTAATCCGAAACCTCGATCTCCTGAAATCCATCCCATAATTATCCCCAGCGCCTCCGCACCGCAGGAAATGAGTGACGCTCTCACACAGGAAGTGGACGAGGCGTGAAGCGCAGAGAACCAAGAACCGTTTAATAAATAAGGGTTTGTTAATTTCCTGTTATTTACATCTCACTGACTGCTTTACAGTTTTAAATATTCTGCTTCAATTTACACACAAAGACAAAACACACACACACACACACACACACA
>JAUCMX010000005.1:245744-298244 GCA_033459395.1 Hemibagrus guttatus | reverse complement strand
ACTCCCGCCTCCACCTCCCTCATGCCTCTACCTCGCTCCCGCCTCCACCTCGCTCCCGCCTCCACCTCGCTCCCGCCTTTTACCTCGCTTCATGCCTCTACCTCGCTCCCGCCTCCACCTCGCTCGCCTCTACCTCGCTCCCGCCTCCACCTCGCTCATGCCTCTACCTCGCTCCCGCCTCCACCTCGCTCATGCCTCTACCTCGCTCCCGCCCTTTTTTCCACCTCGCTCATGCCTCTACCTCGCTCCCGCCTCCACCTCCACCTCGCTCATGCCTCTACCTCGCTCCCGCCTCCACCTCGCTCATGCCTCTACCTCGCTCCCGCCTCTACCTCGCTCCCGCCTCCACCTCGCTCATGCCTCTACCTCGCTCCCGCCTCTACCTCGCTCCCGTTTCTACCTTGTTCATGTATCTACCTCGCTCCCGCCTCCACCTCGCTCATGCCTCTACCTCGCTCCCGCCTCCACCTCGCTCATGCCTCTACCTCGCTCGTGCCTCTACCTCGCTCCCGCCTCCACCTCCCCCTCCCCCTGCCTCCCACCTCGCTCCCCCCCTCTACCTCGCTCCCGCCTCCACCTCGCTCATGCCTCTACCTCGCTCCCGTTTCTACCTTGTTCATGTCTCTACCTCGCTCCCGCCTCCACCTCGCTCATGCCTCTACCTCGCTCATGCCTCTACCTCGCTCCCGCCTCCACCTCGCTCATGCCTCCACCTCGCTCCCGCCTCTACCTTGCTCCCATTTCTACCTTGTTCATGTCTCTACCTCGCTCCCGCCTCCACCTCGCTCATGCCTCTACCTCGCTCCCGCCTCCACCTCGCTCCCGCCTCTACCTCGCTCCCGCCTCTACCTCGCTCCCATTTCTACCTTGTTCATGTCTCTACCTCGCTCCCGCCTCCACCTCGCTCATGCCTCTACCTCGCTCCCGCCTCCACCTCGCTCATGCCTCTACCTCGCTCCCGCCTCCACCTCACTCATGCCTCTACCTCGCTCCCGCCTCCACCTTGCTCCCGTTTCTACCTTGTTCATGTCTCTACCTCGCTCCCGCCTCCACCTCGCTCATGCCTCTACCTCGCTCCCGCCTCCACCTCGCTTATGTCTCTACTTCGCTCTTGTATGAATCGTGTTAAGATGACTCTGTTGAACTGAAACTGGAGTGTAAGGAGCTGTCTTACTGTTTCTGATGAAGTGTGTGTGTGTGTGTGTGTGTGTGTGTGTGTGTATTCTTACCAGGCCATACGCTGTGCTCCTCTCATGCTCCTGTGTGATGTCAGCCACATACGCAAAAATTACAGAGAATGTCACAGCAAACACTCCTGATACCGAGATAACAGCAAAGTACCACCTACACACACACACACACACACACACACACCAATGAAACATCATTAAATATTAACAAGCTCAAATGAAGCATCTGTATGTCTGTGTGTGTATGTGTGTGTGTGTGTGTGTGTGTGTGTGTTACCATGGGCTGATCTTCATTAGTGGAATGGGTGCACAGGTGAAGAAGACGGTGAGCAAAAGGAATGACTTCCGACCCCAAACATCAGAGAGAGCACCAATCAGAGGAGCACTGAGGAACGACAGGAGACCCTACACACACACACACACACACACACACACACACACGTTTACACAGGTCTGAGATATCATCATCTCTTTGTATAGTTTCTATATTGTTTGTGTTTATGAATACATATTTAACTGTAGAACGTTGTGTGTAAATGTGAAGTGGGAGTTTATTACGTAACAATAACAACTGAATATTTATTTACCCTCAGTGTGTTTATTAATACGTTGTGTGTGTGTGTGTGTGTGTGTGTGTGGTCATTAACTTGCCTTAACTCCATGAATGAGTCCATTCATCAGGAATGTGTGTTGGGGGAATGTCTGATGTAACACCTGAAACACACACACACACACACACACACAGTATTAGCATATTAATGATATTGGGCCATAAGTGATGGAAATAAAAAATGAATATGAATATGCAAAAATGTGGAGTGCAGGGAACTGAAGAGTGATAAAGTAAAACATTACTCACTAACAGAAACCAGAAACTATACTATTAGTAGGAATAATGTCTGTGTGTGTGTGTGTGTGTGTGTGTGTGTGTGTGTGTGTGTGACAGTTTACCGTGAGCATGGGTGTGGTGAGAAGCCCCCAGGCGAAGAACTCAAGGAAGATGACGACCACAGCATGGTACACACTTGGCTCCCCCATCCCCTGTGGCTAAACACACACACACACACACACACACCTCAGTGTTAGCATTAACTACATGCTCCTTTACTGAAAATATTCCACTAGTTCCTCAGCAGTGTCAGTAGTGTTATTCCTTTATCTCCCTTCAGAAAAGCAGAAGTGTCAGTGTGTGTATTCAGTGGTCAGCAGCGGTCAGCTCCGTGGATCATTCAGAGGAGAAGCTGGAACTTCTCCCACATCTTGAAGAGAAAATAAAGAGGGAGTGGTGAAGGGAACACTGTTTACAGCTGACAGGAAGGAAGAAGAGGTAAAGGAAGAGTCCCTCGGTTAGTAAACAGGTGAAATGTTCTGTTCTTTAATAAATAAAGTGTGTAGTTATTAACGTGCTGTGACGTAAGAGGAATAACACACACTGCTGTGTGTCGTGAGTGTAAAATAATCACTGTGTGTGTGTGTGTGTGTGTGTGTGTGAGAGAGAGAGTCTGCTTTATCACAGCTTTATCACTGTGTAGTGATTGTTTTCCTGGAAGAGCTGGAGTGGTGTGTGTGTGTGTGTGTGTGTGTGTGTGTGTGTGTGTGTGTGTATTCTTCACTCACGCTGCTGGAGATTAGATCACATGCCTCCCGATCGGCACAAAACCAACCGGAGTTTCCAGATTCAGGCTTTTATTTTAAAGATGAAGAGAAGTGTGTTTTCTCACAGTGTGAAACCTCACCACAAACATCATGAACACAGAGAGATACCCACGTGTGTGTGTGTGTGTGTGTGTGTGTGTGTGTGTGTGTGTGTGTGTGTGTGTGTAACACCTGCTGACCTCAGAGCAGACCTGAGCCGTACAGCACTCTGTGTATCAGTGTGTAAAGTCATGTGACTCAAGTCAGTATCAGAGCAAACACACACACACCTGCAGTGCAACAACCTGCTGCTCACTCACTCCACACCTCAGCGTCACCTTTCAGATATAATCACATAGAAATATAGATCTCTCGTATTATTTGCCACTTAAAAATATTTTAGCATAATGTTTAACAACAACAACAACAACAACAACAACAACAACAATAATAAAATATCGAGAGAATTATCCAGCGCTTGCTCTGACTTCTGTTTAAATATCTTCACACATGGCTAATTATAGGTCATAACAATATTATAGACACTGTGTGTGTGTGTGTGTGTGTGTGTGTTCCAGATGTTCCTGTTCTTTAGAAGTCCAGCTTTACACAGCAGCAGAAACTTTACAGTAAATAAATAAATAGACTAGTGACAGTAAAGGATATTAATAAGGATAATAAACATGATTTCTGTGCGTGTGTGTGTGTGTGTCAGACACACACACTGTGTATAATGACATTAGATCAGATGTTTCGATGAGATTGGATGAGATTGGATGAGATTAGAGGAGCTCATGCCCGCTTGGTGTTTAAAGGGCTCCAGTTTTAATGAAACGCTGTGGAGGGAAAACAGCTGGATGTGAGCAGGACGCTGACGTTAGCCTGGCTAAGCTAAGCTAAATCAGCACACTCAGTGTTAGCATTAGCAGTAAGCAGGGTAACTCACACTGCCTCCATCTTTAATGATGATTTTCTTGGCCAGAAGAATGCTGCGGTTCAGCCGCTTCTTCTTCTTTTTCTCCCCGGTCATCGTTAGCTTATATCCATCCTTTCAACAGAAACACGGCTGGACCTGCCCTGGTAGCTTAGCTTAGCTTAGCTTAGGCTAGCCGGATATTAGCCCAACACCGTTAGCTTCGACGCTAACTGAATGATTCAATTCTACAGCTCACTGTAACGCTATTATTTTTTTCCACTTCCGTATTCCAACAAATCCCGTGTACTTCGCTCTGATTGGTTAACACTCTGCCATTCCCGCCTGATGATTGGCCAATACTATTCCACCTGCTGCACTGTGATTGGCTAACAGCGCACACCCACAGCCTCTGTCCAGGTGCTCTATCAGGTACTTGTTTGTCCTTAACTCGTATCAGAGTGAAGGTTAAAACTGGTCATATATTTATTAATGCGTTGTGTATTACTTTTTATATTTTTATTAAAAGCGCTTTTTATATAAGCGCTAATTTGCATTCCGGAAACTTCCGTTTTCTCTCTCTCTCTCTCTCTCTCTCTCTCTCTCTCTCTCACACACACACACACACACACACACACAGAGCCTAATGACTGTTCATCTATGATTGAATCTTGTCATTAGAGTTTAATGAACCCCAGTGTCTGTGTTTAATGAGGATTAAATGAGTCGAAGCTCAGCAAAGTTCCACTGGACTCTTTAACCTTTCACACATCATCACACTCCACAGATCCACAGATCTCAGGGACACAAGAAATATTATTTGTATGTAGTGTGTAAGAATGAACATTATTAATGGACAATAACACTATCTATCTATCTATCTATCTATCTATCTATCTATCTATCTATCTATCTATCTATCTATCTATCATAACAGTAACATTAACAATAAATATTCTGCAATTAATCCCACTTTTTTTAACAGAATTGTTTCTTACCTCATATTTTACTTAAATCCAAATCCACCAACATGAATATTTATAAATAGCAGATGATGATGATGATGATGATGATGAAGCAGTAGTTGTATCTCTTTGCAGAAATATATATATTTTTTACTTCAAATCATTACAAAATAAAACATAAAAATTTCAGCACAAGACAAACTGATGTGGAAACGTCCTGCGTGATTAAATAACGAGAGCTGTTTCATGATCTTCATGATTGAAGTTGATTTCCTGTGGAAGCTGAGATGCCGTGTTCTCTCTCTGTGTTTATCCAGTGAGATAAGATCAGAGTGATTATTACACATCTCTATTAAACCTTTATAAAGTCTTTATAACAGACAGGGTGGCACACAGACTGTTCATCCATTACATATACACTTATAATCCACACTAATCCTGTTCACTAATCCCACCCCTCTAGACTAATCCCGCCCCTCTACACTAATCCTGTTCACTAATCCCACCCCTTTGCACTAATCCTGTTTACTAATCCCATCCCTCTAAACTAATCCCGCCCCTCTAGACTAATCCCGCCCCTCTACACTAATCCTGTTCACTAATCCCACCCCTTTGCACTAATCCTGTTTACTAATCCCATCCCTCTAAACTAATCCCGCCCCTCTAGACTAATCCCGCCCCTCTACACTAATCCTGTTCACTAATCCCACCCCTTTGCACTAATCCTGTTTACTAATCCCACCCATCTATACTAATCCCCCCCCATACACTAATCCTGTTCACTAATCCCATCCCTCTAAACTAATCCCGCCCCTCTACACCAATCCTGTTCACTAATCCCATCCCTCTACACTAATCCTGTTCAGTAATCCCACCCATCTACACTAATCCCCCCCACGCTAATCTTTTTCACTAATCCCACCCATCGACACTAATCCCGTCCCTCTACACTAATCCTGTTCACTAATCCCACCCCTCTGCACTAATCCTATTCACTAATCCCACCCATCTACACTAATCCTGTTCACTAATCCTGTCCCTCTATACTAATCCTGTTCACTAATCCCAGCCCTCTACACTAATCCTGCTCACTAATCCCATCCCTCTACACTAATCCCGCCCCTCTACAATAATCCTGTTCAGTAATCCCACCCATCTACATTAATCCCATCCCTCTACACTAATCCCGCCCCTCTACACTAAACCTGGTCACTAATCCCGCCCATCGTCACTAATCCCATCCCTCTACACCAGTGGTTCTCAACCTGCAGCCCGCGGGCCGTATGCGGCCCGTTACAAATGCGGCCCACAATGCTGAACACGTTAAAAAAATTCATTCATTCATTCATAACTAATAGTTTTACAATTCATATTTTATTTTTTAGTGTATTAAACAAATAAAGGTTTGAAGAATAATTCTGATTAAATTATAATTATTAGAGTAATTGTGGTGATCATGTACTGTCAGACATGCGCAGTACTGACGCAGCTATGAACTGAAGCGTGCGCTCTGGCAGATTTAAAATATCCGCTTAGTTTGCATTGGTGACGTCATATGGAAATGATATGCGGCCCGTGAGACTTGAACTTGGACCTAGTGCGGCCCACTGAAAAAAAGGTTGAGAACCACTGCTCTACACTAATCCCGCCCCTCTACACTAAACCCGCCCCTCTACACTAATCACACATCATAAGCTCTGTCTGAAATCACACTGATATTTCATTTTATTTTCCAGAACATACAGATTTCTGAAAGAGAGAGAGAGCGAGAGAGAGAGACAGACAGAGTGAGAGATACAGAGTGTGAGAGAGAAAGACAGAGAGTGAGAGAGAGACAGAGACAGAGAGAAAGAGTGACAGAGAGAGAGAGACAGAGTGAGAGAGAGAGTTAGGGTGAGAGAGAGAATGAGAGAGAGAGAGAGCGTGAGAGAGAGAGAGAGAGAGACAGAGAGAGAGAGAGAGAAAGATAGACAGAGATTGAGAGAGAGACAGAGAGAGATGTACAGATGTCAGTTGAAGTGGTTGATGAAGTCAGTGATGTTTTTAATAATAAACAGATAAAGTCGTGATGTTTTTACACACAGAACCTGGTTGTGTTTAATAATAACGACACGTGAACATTCAGACGTGTAAGTTCTCTCACTGCTCGTATCATTAAAAGGTTTTCATGAATAAAACTCAGATTAGCTTCACTAGCGACTGGATGACGTCCCCCACGCAGTGCAGTCTGTAAAAAGGAGGCGGAGGCAAAGCATTAAACACACTGATGTTGTGTAAGTGTGTTGTGTAAGTGTGTTGTGTAAGTGTGTACAACTAAACACTGTGGAACCTAGCTCATGTATGGTTAGCTAACAAAACTAGCTAGCTCACTCACTAATGCTAGCTAGCAGATAGCACAAAGCATCAGTAAGGTTCTTTATTCGGTTTTGTCGAGCTGGAGTTCCGCTCAGTTACTGATAGTGAATTAGCAACTTTAGCTTCTACAGTCACCTTACAGCTAAACACTGAATATGTCGTTATTTAAAGTTAGTTATTTAGCTCCTACTGTAATGCTAGCTAGCTTGTCATGCTAACACCACACACTCCACACCAGCCAGGTCTTAGCTAGCTAACTGTAACCACGGCAAAAACTTCCGGCAAACTCCCAACAGAAATATGACTGTAAATAAGGAAAAAGAAAGCAGTTAACTATGCCACTTGGCTAACTCTCATCTGTAAACAATCCATGCTAACAATATTGCACCTGTGGTACACGGCAGTACAGCGAACAATTAGCACTACACGCCTGAATGTTTAGATGCTAAACATCATCGTCTATAAAGGGGATGTCGAGGTCAGCAATGTGTGCGCTCGGTTTGGATTCCCGGTGTCCATCTCGAGATCCGCACGTGAACTGGACGCCGACTCGTCTCTGGGGTCTGGAATCTGGAGTTTTCTCTTCGGGAAGCTTCGGCGCATTCTGCTGACCTGAAACACAAACTAACGTTAGCCACATTTCTGTTCACGTGACAAACTCGAGCCGAGTCATGCTAGCTGCTGTAGCCAGTTTGTGACATGCCCCCAGCCCTCGACTGCTGCAGCAATGCATTGTGGGTACATTTAGCAGTTCCAAGTGTTGGCTCAGCTCCATAGCAGCATTAGCAGAGAGCAGCATTATATCACTACAACAGCAGCAATTAGCAACTGCTAACAACAAACAAACACCTGAGAGAACCTGAGAGGAACCTGATGAGCACAGCCACCTTCTCCTCATGCAACGTCATGCAAAATTCACAAAAACCATCTGTACCTGTTACTGACCTTCCGAGTACAGGGGCATGATTTTATCATGGAGAGGACTCTCCGAGCTCACTGTGCTCTCACAGTCCAGGTTCTCGTTATCAGAAGTGTCCATGTCCGGCAGCCTGTAGGCCAGTTTATTCCTGAAACACACAAATAAACACTTCACATTAAAATTCTAAATCTTTCTGATAATCTGAAGGATAAAGCTAGCATAAGTTAGCTTGTTCTTAAATATGCTAGCTAGCTAAAGTAGTTATAACGTTACTAACGCTAATGTTCTAACAGTTTATATGCTAAAGTAGTGACTGACTTCTCGTGCTTTATAGATCGGATCCTCTCGAGCAGCGTTTCCTCCATGTTCGAGTCCGAGCCGTCCATCAGAGACAAGTCCATTTTCCCCCTCGGGTTCTCCAGGATCTGAGCAACAAGAAGTGACACGTTACACTGCTGAGAGGAGTGCGAGAACTGAACAAACACCTCCGTCATCACCGTGTTCTTCTGATCAATTACACACCCGGTTAATTCTCTAGAACAGCAGCTTTAACAATAAATCTATTTGCATGCTAACAGTATTAGCATGCTATCTGTATTAGCGTACCAACTGTATTAGCATGCTAACTGTATTATTGTGCTAACTGACCGTGTTCTGTCTGCGAAGTGTGAGCTGTTTAATTGCCAGAGCCTCAGCGTGTTCCAAATGCTGGATCTCCTTCATCTTTTCATCAAATCTCTTCATCTGTTCCACAATCAACTCTTCCAAACACCTAAACACACACACACACAATTATACACACACACACTCAGATATGGATGTTTGTGTGTTTAAAGCAGCAATCAATGTTCTGACTACGTGTTCAAAGTGGTGGTGTGTGTTCTTAGTGCGTGTATAAAAAGGGGCAAATGTGTGTTCTGACTGTGTGTTTAAAGCGGGGGTGTGTGTTCTGACTGTATTTAAAGTAGAGGTGTGTGTTCTGACTGTGTGTTTAAAGCAGATTTTGTGTTCTGACTGTGTTTAAAGCGGGGATGTGTGTTCTGACTGTGTGTTTAAAAAGGGGGGGAAAAGGGGTGTGTGTTCTGACTTTTATTTAAAGCAGAGGTGTGTGTTCTGACTGTGTGTTTAAAGCAGATGTGTGTGTTTGACTGTGTTTAAAGCGGGGATGTGTGTTCTGACTGTGATTTAAAGCGGGGATGTGTGTTCTGACTGTGTTTAAAGCGGGGTGTGTGTTCTGACTGTGTTTAAAGCGGGGTGTGTGTTCTGACTGTGTGTTTAAAGCGGGGATGTGTGTTCTGACTGTGTTTAAAGCGGGGTGTGTGTTCTGACTGTGTTTAAAGCAGGTGTGTGTTCTGACTGTGTTTAAAGCGGGGTGTGTGTTCTGACTGTGTTTAAAGCGGGGATGTGTGTTCTGACTGTGTTTAAAGCGGGGATGTGTGTTCTGACTGTGTTTAAAGCGGGGATGTGTGTTCTGACTGTGTTTAAAGCAGGGGTGTGTGTTCTGACTGTGTGTTTAAAGCGGGATGTGTGTTCTGACTGTGTTTAAAGCGGGGATGTGTGTTCTGACTGTGTTTAAAGCGGGTGTGTGTTCTGACTGTGTTTAAAGCGGGGATGTGTGTTCTGACTGTGTTTAAAGCGGGGATGTGTGTTCTGACTGTGTTTAAAGCGGGGTGTGTGTTCTGACTGTGTGTTTAAAGCGGGTGTGTGTTCTGACTGTGTTTAAAGCGGGGTGTGTGTTCTGACTGTGTTTAAAGCGGGGATGTGTGTTCTGACTGTGTATTTAAAGCGGGGATGTGTGTCCTGACTGTGTTTAAAGCGGGGATGTGTGTTCTGACTGTGTTTAAAGCGGGGATGTGTGTTCTGACTGTGTTTTTAAAACGGGGATGTGTGTTCTGACTGTGTTTAAAGCGGGGATGTGTGTTCTGACTGTGTATTTAAAGCGGGGATGTGTGTTCTGACTGTGTTTAAAGCGGGGATGTGTGTTCTGACTGTGTTTAAAGCGGGGATGTGTGTTCTGACCGTGTTTAAAGCGGGGTGTGTGTTCTGACTGTGTGTTTAAAGCGGGGATGTGTGTTCTGACTGTGTTTAAAGCGGGGATGTGTGTTCTGACTGTGTTTAAAGCGGGGATGTGTGTTTCTTTTGGGGGGGCTGTGTGTTTAAAGCGGGAGGGGGGTTTGGGGGTGTGTTCTGACTGTGTGTTTAAAGCGGGGATGTGTGTTCTGACTGTGTTTAAAGCGGGGATGTGTGTTCTGACTGTGTTTAAAGCGGGGATGTGTGTTCTGACTGTGTATTTAAAGCGGGGATGTGTGTTCTGACTGTGTTTAAAGCGGGGATGTGTGTTCTGACCGTGTTTAAAGCGGGGATGTGTGTTCTGACTGTGTGTTTAAAGCGGGGATGTGTGTTCTGACTGTGTTTAAAGCGGGGATGTGTGTTCTGACTGTGTTTAAAGCAGGGATGTGTGTTCTGACTTGTGTTTAAAGCGGGGATGTGTGGTTCTGACTGTGTTTAAAGCGGGGATGTGTGTTCTGACTGTGTTTAAAGCAGGGGTGTGTGTTCTGACTGTGTGTTTAAAGCGGGGATGTGTGTTCTGACTGTGTTTAAAGCGGGGATGTGTGTTCTGACTGTGTTTAAAGCGGGGATGTGTGTTCTGACTGTGTATTTAAAGCGGGGATGTGCACTTGTAACACTGACTGTGTATTTAAAGCGGGGATGTGTGTTCTGACTGTGTATTTAAAGCGGGGATGTGTGTTTGACTGTGAAAAAGTGTGTTCTGACTGTGTTTAAAGCGGGGATGTGTGTCTACTGTTTAAAAAGTGTGTTCTGACTGTGTTTAAAGCGGGGATGTGTGTTCTGACTGTGTTTAAAGCGGGGATGTGTGTTCTGACTGTGTATTTAAAGCGGGGATGTGTGTTCTGACTGTGTTAAAGCGGGGATGTGTGTTCTGACTGTGTGTTTAAAGTGGCGGTGTGTGTTCTTGGTGTGTGTGTGTGTGTGTGTGTTTGTGCAGTGGTCTCTCACAGTGTGGTCTTGGGCAGGTCTCTCATACTGAGCAGTGGGTCAGAAACATCAGGACAGCGCAGGATACACGGAGCGAACACGATGGCCAGAGCGTTAGCAGACATCCGGTTATAAGCCTCCTCCTTCGCCACCCTGAATACACACACACACACACACACACACACACACACACACACGTACACACAGACACACACAGGTTTAGGACACACCCACACAGTAATGATCATGTATATGTGAGGATTGGGCCACACCCACAGTAGAGTAATCAGACTGTGCACTATATAGGGCGTGTGGATTGGGCCACACCCACAGTAGAGTAATCAGACTGTGCACTATATAGGGCGTGTGGATCGGGCCACGCCCACAGTAGAGTAATCAGACTGTGCACTATATAGGGCGTGTGGATCGGGCCACGCCCACAGTAGAGTAATCAGACTGTGCACTATATAGGGCGTGTGGATCGGGCCACGCCCACAGTAGAGTAATCAGACTGTGCACTATATAGGGCGTGTGGATCGGGCCACGCCCACAGTAGAGTAATCAGACTGTGCACTATATAGGGCGTGTGGATCGGGCCACGCCCACAGTAGAGTAATCAGACTGTGCACTATATAGGGCGTGTGGATCGGGCCACGCCCACAGTAGAGTAATCAGACTGTGCACTATATAGGGCGTGTGGATCGGGCCACGCCCACAGTAGAGTAATCAGACTGTGCACTATATAGGGCGTGTGGATCGGGCCACGCCCACAGTAGAGTAATCAGACTGTGCACTATATAGGGCGTGTGGATCGGGCCACGCCCACAGTAGAGTAATCAGACTGTGCACTATATAGGGCGTGTGGATCGGGCCACGCCCACAGTAGAGTAATCAGACTGTGCACTATATAGGGCGTGTGGATCGGGACACTTACTTGACCAGGTGAAAGACGAGGCGTTCCAGTGTGCTGTAGTTGGGAGAAGGAAGTTCCTCTAACTTCCTGTAAATTGCTCGCAGCCTCTCTGATTTCTCCGGCAAGTCTGAGGGGAAGTGAAGGAAAAAAAACACATTCACTTCCTGTGACATCAGCAGCTTCAGCAATGTGTGTGTGTGTGTGTGTGTGTGTGTGTACATGTGTCTCTGTGCATGTCTCTGTATGTGCGTGTGTGTGTGTATGTGTGTGTGTGTGTGTGTGTATGTATATGTGTGTGTGTCTCTGTGCATGTCTGTGTGTGTCTAAGAGAGTGTGTGTTTAAATTTGTATAAAACATGAAACACATACCAGCAGCATACAGGAAGTCATTGTAAAGGTTAAAGGTCATCAAAGGGTCAGGTAACTCCCGTAACCAGCATTTAATTAGCCCTGTAACTGTGTGGATCTGATAATTATCCAGACTGGTATTCTGAGGACCTGAAACACACACACACACACACACACACACACACCCACCCCAACATGGATGCCTGTTCCTAAGGCAACAATCATCACAATACAGTTTAGAGTGTCAGAGAAACTGAGGGCCTCTGCTGTATATGTGTGTGTGTGTGTGTGTGTGTGTGTGTGTGTGTGTGTGTCTCACTCATGTCCAGCAGGTGATGGAGCTCTTTAGCTTTGAGAGTGGACCCTGATTTGCGGTAAATTCCCTCAGTGTACAGTCCGTTCATCTCCACATGCGCTAACAGCCTCTCCAGCACACGGGGCACCGGCTCCGCCCTGTTGGTCAGAGTGAGCAACTGCACTCCAAAATACACAGTGACTTTACCTTCTTCAGCCTGTAACACACACACACACACACACACACACACACACACACAAAAACTGGATGTGTTAATGTTGTGTAGTATTGATATTGTCTCACAACACAACTCATCCAATCAGATCAGTGGATCAGATCTGCTTTTTATGGGAGGTGTGTGTGTGTGTGTGTGTGTGTGTGTGTGTTACTCCAGCAGTTATGGTCAGTTATTCAGCAGTTATGGTCAGTTATTAATGCTCCAGACTTCAACACAGAAAGGGTGGTTTTGGTGTTAATGGGTCAGACACACCACTAGGGGGCAGTGCAGTGCGTTTCAGAGGAATAACACACCTCATGTACAATTAAACACACAGACTGGTCAAGCAGACACTACACACACACTACACAACTGCAACAAACAGTCCAGAGAATACAAAACAATGAAATAATGAAAGGAATAATAGTCCTGAGAGAGACACTGACCTTCTTGACCACATGTTTGGAGCAGTGTGTGATGATCTTACACATACACTTCCTGTGACACACCATCTTACACACTGAAAATCACAACACACACTGGAGATTACTGATCTAGAACATCTGAGAGATCACACACCCTGCCCACTGCATCATCACCCCCAGGGTGTGGTCAGAGCAGCGGAGCAGTGCATTGTGGGTAACTCACCGCTGCACATGCAGGCTTTCTCCATGCCCCAGACGAACGAGCCGCACACGTCGCACGACTGGACGATGCTGACTTGATACGTACAGAACAGGTGATCCAGAGGGCTGTCAGGCTACACACACACACACACACACACACACACAGGATATAGAGAAGTGCACTTGTGTGTGGTGTAATGGTCAGAATCCAGAGTTGAGATGATAAGAGGAATAAACTTACACACTTATCGCTCTCTCGCACCCTCTTCATCTTTTTCGTGGGCTGGAAAGTGTTTACACAGTGAATTACACGAGAATCATCCTCACAGTGTTTCTACACAGCGCTGTGAACGCTTTCATACCGTGTGTACCTTGGTGAGGTCAGACTCCGAGGACACTCGTTTAATCTCGCCTCTGATGAAGCCGTCCAGCACAGACTGGAATAGATTGACCACCAGCGGCACCTCGTCCTTCTTCTTCTGGGCAGCTAACGTCGCTACTTTAGATTTATATCCCTGCAGCAGATCTTTATAACTGATCTGAGGGTTCTGTTCTCACACACACACACACACACACACACACACACAGTGAATAATGAGTGGTCAGTGAGTGAATAGTGACCACAGCTCGAGCTCCTCACCGTGAGAGAGTACATGCTCTTTATCGTGTCTCTGAACTGCGTCGTGGCCGAGAAGAAAATCACCTCCGTGTCCGAGAGAGACTTCACTCTGGACTGGAGGTCATTCATCTGAGGGGAACACACACACACACACACAATGATACACACATCACACACACATCCTACACACTCACACCCACACAACCCCCCCACCTGGTTCCCCAGGAAGTCGTCGAGGTGCCTGAGCTCTGTGGTGTTGGTGATCTGGCGGTTCAGGGAGGTGTTACTCTGCTCCCTCATTCGAGTCCCGCGGCTGATCTTTATACTCTTCCTCTTCACCGGGGAGGTGGGACTCGCGGGGGTGGGGGCGGTACTGCTCACCCTCTTCACTACAGGATCAAACACAACACAACATCACACACACACATACACAACATCACAACACACACATCACATCACATCACAACATCACAACACATACACAACATCACACACACACAACATCACACACACACACACACACACAACATCACAACACACACATCACATCACAACACATACACAACATCACAACACAACATCACATCACATCACAACAACACACACACACACACACACACATCACAACATCACATCACAACAACACACACACACAACATCACAACACATCACATCACAACAACACACACACACACACACATCACAACATCACATCACAACAACACACACACACACATCACAACACAACATCACACACACACACACACACACACAACATCACAACACAACATCACACACACACACACAACATCTCACACACACAACATCACAACAACACACACACCTCACACACACATCACAACAACACACACACACCACAACACACACACACACACACACCACACACCACAACACACACACCATCACACACAACATCACAACAACACACACACACCACAACACACATACACACACACACATCACACACCACAACACACACACAACATCACACACACACACCACAACACACACACACACACCACACACAACATCACACAACATCACACACACACACAACATCACAACAACACACACACACCACAACACACACACACACACCATCACACACATCACACACACACCACAACACACACACACACATCACACACAACATCACACACATACACACACACCATCACACACATACACCACCACATCACACACACACATACCACACAACATCACAACAACACACACACACCATCACACACACACCACATCACACACACACACACACACACACAACATCACACACACACACACACCACACACAACATCACACAACATCACACACACACACAACATCACAACAACACACACACACCACAACACACACACCATCACACACATCACACACACACCACAACACACACACACACATCACACACATACACACACACCATCACACACACACACCACCACATCACACACACACATACCACACAACATCACAACAACACACACACACCATCACACACACACCACATCACACACACACACACACACACACACACACACACACACACACACAACATCACACACACACACACACCACACACAACATCACACAACATCACACACACACACAACATCACAACAACACACACACACCACAACACACACACACACACCATCACACACATCACACACACACCACAACACACACACACACATCACACACAACATCACACACATACACACACACCATCACACACATCACACACACACACCACCACATCACACACACACACCATCACACACACACCATCACACACACACACATCACAACAACACACACACACCAGAACACACACACACACCACACACAACATCACACAACATCACACACACCACAACACACACACACACACACACACAACATCACACACACACACACAACACAACATCACACACACACACAACATCACAACACACACATCACATCACAACAACACACACACAGCACAACACACACACACATACACACACACACACAACATCTCACACACACAACATCACAACAACACACACACACCACAACACACACACACATCACACACATCACACACAACATCACAACAGCACACACACACACCACAACACACACACACACATCACACACCACACACACACACACACACACACACACACACACACATCACAACACAACATCACATCACAACAACACACACACACATCACAACACAACATCACACACACACACAACATCACAACACAACATCACACACACACCACAACACACACACACACAACATCACAACAACACACACACCTCACACACACATCACAACAACACACACACACCACAACACACACACACACACACACACACACCACACACCACAACACACACACCATCACACACAACATCACAACAACACACACACACACCACAACACACATACACACACACACCACAACACACACACACACATCACACACAACATCACACACACACACACACATACCACACAACATCACAACAACACACACACACCATCACACACACACCACATCACACACACACACACACAACATCACACACACACACACACACCACAACACACACACACACACACCACACACATCACACAACATCACACACACACACAACATCACAACAACACACACACACCACAACACACACACACACACATACCACATCACACACAGAACATCACACACACACACATCACACACATCACAACACACACACACACACACACACCACACACAACACACACACACACACCACACACACACACACACACACACACACACATCACAACACACACACAACATCACGCACATCACACACACCACATCACACACAACATCACACACACACACACACATCACACACACACACACACACACATCACCACACACACACACATCACACACACACACACACATCACAACACACACAACATCACACACACACATCACACACACCACATCACACACACAACACCACAACACACACACACACACACCACATCACACACAACATCACATCACACACAACATCACACACACACACATCACACACACACACACACACACCACACACACAACATCACACACACCACACACAACATCACACACACACACCACACACAACATCACAACAACACACACACACACAACATCACACACACACATTACAACACACACACAACATCACACACACACACAACATCACACACAACATCACACACACACACACACATTACAACACACACACAACATCACACACACACACACACCACATCACACACAACACCACAACACACAAACACACACACACACCACATCACACACAACATCACATCACACACACAACATCACACACACCACACAACATCACACACACACCACACACAACATCACACACACACACACACACACACACACATCACAACACACACAACATCACACACACACACACACACAACATCACACACAACACCACAACATCACAACACACATCACATCACACACACACACACACAGCACACACACACACACACATCACAACACACACACATCACAACACATCACACACAACATCACAACACACACACAACATCACAACACACACATCACAACATAACACACACAACATCACAATACCACACACACCACATCACAAGAACATCACAAACACAACATAACACACAAACACAACACATCACACCACACACACACACAACATCACAACACATCACAACTATACACAGTACATAACACACACACTCAAACACACACATCAAGCAATAGGAGCTGAGTCCCGTTTATTCTCCTACTTAGTTCTCAAAAACTGAAACAGACATTTTCCCTCTGATCTTCTCTCTCCTTTATTACTTTCATCCTTCTCTTCTACTCTTCCTTTCATTCCTCCTCGAATATTCTACTCTCTTCCTCTTTATTCCATGCACACTTTCTTTTTTGTCCCCTCTCTCTCTCTCTCTAACAGAGGGATCTTTACACTGCTCCTGTCTCTCTCTCTCTCTCTCTCTCCCTCTCTCTCTCTCTCTCTAACAGAGGGACAGAGGGATCTTTACACTGCTCCTGTCTCTCTCTCTCTCTCTCTCTCTCTCCCTCTCTAACAGAGGGACAGAGGGATCTTTACACTGCTCCTGTCTCTCTCTCTCTCTCTCTCTCCCTCTCTCCCTCTCTAACAGAGGGACAGAGGGATCTTTACACTGCTCCTGTCTCTCTCTCTCTCTCTCTCTCTCTCTAACAGAGGGACAGAGGGATCTTTACACTGCTCCTGTCTCTCTCTCTCTCTCTCTCTCTCTCTCTCTCCCTCTCTCTAACAGAGGGATCTTTACACTGCTCCTGTCTCTCTCTCTCTCTCTCTCTCTCTCTCCCTCTCTCTAACAGAGGGATCTTTACACTGCTCCTGTCTCTCTCTCTCTCTCTCTCTCTCTCTCTCTCTCTAACAGAGGAACAGAGGGATCTTTACACTGCTCCTGTCTCTCTCTCTCTCTCTCTCTCTCTCTCTCTCTCCCTCTCTCTCTCTAACAGAGGGATCTTTACACTGCTCCTCTCTCTCTCTCTCTCTCTCTCTCTCCCCTCTCTCCCTCTCTCTCTCTAACAGAGGGACAGCGGGATCTTTACACTGCTCCTCTCTCTCTCTCTCTCTCTCTCTCTCTCTCTCTCTCTCTAACAGAGGGATCTTTACACTGCTCCTCTCTCTCTCTCTTTCTCTCTCTCTCTCTCTCTCTCCCTCTCTCTCTCTAACAGAGGGACAGTGGGATCTTTACACTGCTCCTCTCTCTCTCTCTCTCTCTCTCTCTAACAGAGGGACAGCGGGATCTTTACACTGCTCCTCTCTCTCTCTCTCTCTCTCTCTCCCTCTCTCTAACAGAGGGATCTTTACACTGCTCCTGTCTCTCTCTCTCTCTCTCTCTCTCTCTCTCTCTAACAGAGGAACAGAGGGATCTTTACACTGCTCCTGTCTCTCTCTCTCTCTCTGTCTCTCTCTCTCTCTCTCTCTAACAGAGGGATCTTTACACTGCTCCTCTCTCTCTCTCTCCCTCTCTCTCTCTAACAGAGGGACAGCGGGATCTTTACACTGCTCCTCTCTCTCTCTCTCTCTCTCTCTCTCTCTCTCTAACAGAGGGACAGCGGGATCTTTACACTGCTCCTCTCTCTCTCTCTCTCTCTCTCTCCTCTCTCTCTCTAACAGAGGGACAGAGGGATCTTTACACTGCTCCTTACTCTCCCCGAGTGTCCTGGACATCGTCACGTTTCCGTCCTGAGGCGTGAGACGCTTCTTTTGACCCAAAGGGAAATATCGCCCAAAAAATCCTCCTCTGGAGAAAAGAAGAGACACACGATGATGTTTAATTTTTGGGGTTTGAGAGGATTATCGTCTGTCTGATGAAATATTCCGTTTCATTTAATAAAGATCATTTCTGCTTTTTGATGTGATGATGTCATTTCCTCCCGTTTATCACGACTCACTTTTCAGGAGCAAGTGGCTGTGTGGGTGTGGCTTCACTCGGCAACACACTCGATTTTGATCCATCAGCCTGAAAGAAACCATCCTCATTAAAACACACACACACACACACACACACACACACACACACACACAGCCCCATGCCTCCAGCCCTGAGGAAATAAAAGTGATCATTCCAGTAAAAGCAGCGTTCTGAATCCCGACCTCGTCCCCAGAACTGGCCCATGCTCCAGAGAGCCCAGAGTGCAGAAAGATCACAGCAGCTTTAATGCCCAGTGCTGAAGAACATCTGTCTCACCTCACACTAACACACCTGAGCGACAGTCCCTCACTTCAGACGTGTGCTGATTAATCAGTTCTTCAATCTGACACGCCTCCAGAAAAAACTTTATTTCCTGACGTCTTAGACGCTTGTTGATCGTCTGAGATAAACTGAGAAGTTTCCAGAGCTTCTTAATAATTAAATGTGAAATAATGTAAGATATTTTGTGAAGGACTTTAGTTTCATTAGAACTGGTGATATATGACGTGGACAGTCGAGCGTCTGGTCAGTGACCTACAGCTGAAACTGACCCTAACAGCTACAGGCCTGAATCACGAGCCCACTGCAGCTTACGGAAGCGGTGTGTAGGTCAGTAATGACCAGCGTGTTCTCTCCACCGCATGCTGGAACACACACCAGAACCTTTTTCACTAATAATGAGCGGAAAGTCTGACCTCATTAAATTTTTCTCCTGTAGAAGTTAGTGTTAAATTACAAACAACCGCAAAGACCAAACTGTCCAGTTAGGGGAACCCATTCAAGTCAAGGTTATTGGAAGGATCCAGATGTTTAATAATTAGTGTGCTGAAAGGTTTAATCGGATTAGAGAAAGGAACGGACGGAACTCTGGAGTGAGGCTCAGCCGGCACCAGAAGTTTACTGAGGAGTTATTTTATCCTTCCATCCGTTAGGTTTTTTTTGCCGCAATGTCTTCTGGGTAAATGTTTTCTGCAGTGACTTGAAGCCTGAAGCTTGCCCTCGAGCTGATAAAGAGATAAAGAAGAGCAGCTTTGTAGGAACAGGAAGAGGAAGTGGAAAGTGGAGCATTAAGTCCTGCCTCAGAGTTTCAGCTTGACTCAGCAGAGATTTTTAGATCATTTCCACCGCAGCGTGACGTCACTGATGTGTCTGAGGTTTCACGCTCAGCCTGAGACGCTAAGAGAGAAAAGGAAGAGCAGGAAACCAAGCCGACCGCGCGGCAGAGACGCGAAGCTATGATAAGCGGAGCAGCAGCACGGTGGATCGGTCAGGGGTTAGGGTCTGCTGCACATGCTGAAGTCCAGCCGCACTTCCTATGACACCTTTAGGTCACTCTCTTATAACCGCATCATGCACCTGCTTATAACTGTGCTCTGAACTGGGACAGAGTGAAGATGATGAAGATCTTCAGGCTGCTCTCGACACCAGCACTGAGGAGGGCTGAGTTTATTACGGTCGTCATGGTAACCGAGGCGAAGAGGTTTGCTGTTGTGTAATAAAGCTGCAGTCTGTAATATTCTAAAGTGTTCCTGAGAGAAAATATCATTAAAAAACGTTATTCCTGTCGCCTCTGCGAAATCTCGGCTGTTTTTACACATCTAGGCACACACACGCGCGCACACACACACACACACACACACACACACACACACACATACACACGGTGGTGAACAGAGAAGGTTTCTATAAATCGTGTGCTGCGTCTGATTTCTGACAAGGACCTCACACACTAACCATAGGAAGGAGAAATTCTCACGCACACACACACACACACACCACACACACACACACAAAACCTCAACTGCATCGAGCTTTAACTCTCAGAAAAAGATGAAAACAGCTGTGAGGAGATCTAAAGCCTGAGTGAAGCCCAGCTGGGTCTAGCCTCATCCTCTCCACAGAGACCAGCTCCAGTGATGAGCACAGTTATAATGCATTATAACGCAGGTGTCATGGGAGTGCGAGCCGGTCTGTGTTGATGGTCACCTCGGTTTTCTCGAGCACCACAGGGGCGCTGGCCCGGAACGAGTTTCCCGGGCTGAAGGGAGGAAGTGGGAAGATCCAGTAGTCCTCACACTCCTCTGTGGCCTTCAGCATGAGGCCGCTGCGAGCGTGAGCCAATCGGCGCTTGTGTCTGGAGCGCCTGCGTCTACGCAGCGTCACCTAGGTTACCCAAACAAGGCTCCGTCATGGTCACTCTTACAGGAAGCGTGCTCTCGCTCGCACAGTGATGAGCTGATGCAGAGTCGCAGGAAAACCTCAGAGCTGAGTCTTTAAAACACTCGCGTGCCGTTAGTGTGTTACTGAATCATCTTCATCATCATCATCATCATCATCATCATCATCATCATCTAAAATCAACCTGTAAGTCCAACACCACTGAGAGCAGCGTTAGGGTTAGGTTCACAGAGATCAGACGCTAAAGATCAGCTCGATCGCTTCGACAGTTTTTCCTGCGATTCTGCTTCAACACTAATAAAGTCACTAACATGCTGATAATCAACTCTACCACAATAAACTACACCACACACCCATACTGAGGGCCCCTGAGGGCCCTGTGGAGCAGGCCGCCTACGTAGGGTGCCTATGTAGGGAGTGTGTCATTAACAGCTGAGCAACAGTGTGAGTTTCTTATATCACGGTGGTAAGTGATCAGCGAGTGTAGATCACTCAGCGGTTACTACAATACACACTGTGTGTTAGAGTCACTGAGTGTTATGAAGCATTATAACACTTCATAACACTGAGTCTGGAGCGCATACAGAACACACACATTACAGATCAGAGTCGAATTACAGCACTGTGGAGCTGGGAGACTGTGTGTGTGTGTGTGTGTGTGTGTGTGTGTGTACAGTACCTCAAAGTTGGATGGAGATGTGTGTGTGTGTGTGTGTACAGTACCTCAAAGTTGGATGGAGATGTGTGTGTGTGTGTGTGTGTGTACAGTACCTCAAAGTTGGATGGAGATGTGTGTGTGTGTGTGTGTGTGTGTGTGTGTGTGTACAGTACCTCAAAGTTGGATGGAGATGTGTGTGTGTGTGTGTGTGTGTACAGTACCTCAAAGTTGGATGGAGATGTGTGTGTGTGTGTGTGTGTGTACAGTACCTCAAAGTTGGATGGAGATGTGTGTGTGTGTGTGTGTGTGTGTGTGTGTGTGTACAGTACCTCAAAGTTGGATGGAGATGTGTGTGTGTGTGTGTGTGTGTGTGTGTGTGTGTACAGTACCTCAAAGTTGGATGGAGATGTGTGTGTGTGTGTGTGTGTGTGTGTGTGTACAGTACCTCAAAGTTGGATGGAGATGTGTGTGTGTGTGTGTGTGTGTGTGTGTGTGTACAGTACCTCAAAGTTGGATGGAGATGTGTGTGTGTGTGTGTGTGTGTGTACAGTACCTCAAAGTTGGATGGAGATGTGTGTGTGTGTGTGTGTGTGTGTGTGTGTACAGTACCTCAAAGTTGGATGGAGACGTGCTGTCAGACTCAGATGAACTGGTTTTGAAGTTCAGGTCATCCAGAGACACTGACAGTCCTCGAGCTCTGAGTGAGAAGATGAGTGTGTGTGTGAGTTTAGAATAACGCTAACTGATAAACCCAGGAATGAAAGAAAACCTTCATCATCACGTCTACACACTCGAACCCCTGACCCTGCAGCTGAAACCCTGATTAGAATAATTCTAGACAGATATTAAAGGAGTCACTTCCTACTTTAAGCTTCTTATCTTGATGTTCTCGACGTCACTCCTCCTCTCTCTCCACTTCTCCACTTTCTCCTTCACGTTAGCTGGTTTGGAGCGCTGCAGTGGCAACGTGCCGAGACCGTCGTCTGCTTTCGGGTCGGTGAGAGGGTCGAGTTTGGGCGGAGCTACAGGGAGCGCCGTGTTTCTGTCCGTCCCCTCGTTCTCTCGTCTCTCTCTCGGCTCCGTGGCGCTTCCCGGGTTCTGCTGTGCCTCGGTTCTGAGGTTCTTCACATGCTCCTTCTCCGCTGGAGTTTGGGTCGGTAAAGGAGGCAGTGGCTTTACTTTACCGCCAGGGTGTGGTAGCACCATCTCATTCCTGCTCTCCTCACTTCCTGAAGTTCCCTTAAGACCATCTGCCCTACTCCCTCGCTCCTTCTGCTGACATCTGGAAAACAATTCAACAGCAAATGGGTCATGCCTTCATCCCTGCTCCTTATCCACACCCTCATCCAGCGGTGATGAGGATGATGGTGATGATGGTAATGATGAGGAAAGTGATGATGATGATGAAGGTTAAGGGCGGTGTACCTGCGGTTCTCTGAGCTCTGTTTCAGCTGCTGCAGGTTCTTCAGGCTGTTTCTCTGGCGCAGATACTCCACTCGCTCCTGAGATTCTCTCCATGCTTTCTGGATCACGGTGGCAGCTCTGCACTTCGTCGATGCTCGAAAACTTCGCCATGACCTCTGACATCACACACCCCAAAAATATAATAAACCACTCAGTTACACCATCAGCAGCTTCAACACGCCTCCACCGGGAGGATCGGGAAAGTTTAATACGAGTTGTTCTCAGTCTGATTCTGAGCCAAAAATCCTGATGTGGAGTGAGCTTCAACACACCTGTACTATGATGACGGCTCTCTTCTTTAGCAGGAAGTGTTTGTGTGCGAGACACGCCCGAAACCAGCGCTGCAGCAGGAGGATTCGCCGCATTACTTCCTTATGCAGTGCGTCCTGGAGCTTCTGTCGCTCCATCTCCTTTAAAAACACCTGGACACGACGGAGTGAGTGTCGGTTACCAAAAATCTACACAAACAATACCAGCATGAAGACAGGGGGACAGGATGAGGTGAAGACATGAGGAGGTAAGGACGTGAGGAGGTGAGGACGTGAGGAGGTGAGGACATGAGGAGGTGAGAACATGAAGAGATGAGGACATGAGGTGAGGACATGAGACGGTGAAGATGTGAGGTGGTGAAGACGTGAGGAGGTGTGGATGTGAGGACGTGCGGAGGTTAAGAGGTGAGAATGTGAGGACATGAGGAGATGAGGAGGTGAAGAGGTGATGACATGAGGAGGTGAGGACATGAGGTGAGAACATGAGAATGTGAGGAGGTGAGGACGTGAGGAGGTGAGGACATGAGGAAGTGAAGACGTGAGGAGGTGAGGACATGAGGAGGTGAGGATGTGAAGGGATGAGGAGGTGAGGACATGAGGACGTGCAGAGGTTAAGAGGTGAGAATGTGAGGAGGTGAAGACGTGAGGAGGTGTGGATGTGAGGACGTGCAGAGGTTAAGAGGTGAGAATGTGAGGACATGAGGAGATGAAGAGGTGAGGACATGAGGAGGTGAGGACATGAGGTGAGGACGTGAGAATGTGAGGAGGTGAGGACGTGAGAATGTGAGGAGGTGAGGACGTGAGGACATGAGGAAGTGAAGACATGAGGAGGTGAGGAAATGAGGAGCTGAGAAGATGAGGATATGAGGAGGTGAGGATGTGAAGGGATGAGGAGGTGAGGACGTGAGGACATGAGGAGGTGAGGACATGAGGAGGTGAGGACATGAGGAAGTGAAGAGGTGAGGACATGAGGTGGTGAGGAGGTGAAGAGGTGAGGACATGAGGATGAGAGGACATGAGGAAGTGAAGAGGTGAGGACATGAGATGGTGAGGAGGTGAAGAGGTGAGGACATGAGGATGAGAGGACATGAGGAGGTGAAGAGGTGAGGACATGAGGAGGTGATGAGGTGAAGAGGTGAGGACATGAGGATGAGAGGACATGAGGAGGTGAAGAGGTGAGGACATGAGGAGGATGAGGTGAAGAGGTGAGGATGTAGGAGGATGAGAGACATTGAGGAGGTGAAGAGGTGAGGACATGAGGAGGTGATGAGGTGAGGAGTGAAGAGGTGAGGACATGAGATGGTTTGAGGAGGTGAAGAGGTGAGGACATGAGGAGGTGAGAGTGAGGACATGGGGGAGGTGAAGAGGTGAGGACATAGGAGAGAGGAATGATGAGGTGAAGAGGTGAGGACATGAGGAGGTGATGAGGTGAGGACATGAGTGAGGAGGTGAGGATGAGGACATGAGGACATGAGGAGGTGATGAGGTGATGAGGTGAGGAGAGTGAGGATGAGGTAGGACATGAGGAGGTGAAGAGGTGAGGACATGAGGATGAGAGGTGAGGAGGTGAGAGGTGCATGATGTGAGGAGGTGAGGATGTTAGGACATTAGGACATGATGAGGTGATGAGGTGAGGATGTGAGGAGGTGATGAGGTGAGGACATGAGGTGAGAGGTGAGGATGTTAGGACATAGGACATGAGGAGGTGAGAGGTGAGGATGAGGAGGTGATGAGGGAGGCATGAGTGAGGAGGTGAGGAATGGAGTGAAATTAGGACATGAGGAGATGAGGAGGTGAAGAGGTGAGGACATGAGGAGGTGAGAAGGTGCAGCGGCGAAAAGGTGAGGACATGAGGTGAGGAGGTGAGGACATGAGGTGAGGAGGTGAGGACATGAGGTGAGGACGTGAGAATGTGAGGAGGTGAGGACGTGAGGAGGTGATGAGGTGAGACCTTGGTTTTGCCAATCTGGAAGTTGTTCTTGTCTGCTGTGATTCTGAGCAGAAGTTTCTGGATGTCCTTCTGGAGAAAAGACGATTTTCTCGGCAGCAAAATCCTGAATTCATCCCAGAACTCCTGCATGAGGAATTGAGAATAACATTTTACATAAAAACATACAAAAAACACACACACACACACACACACACACACACACACACACGCATGCGCACACACACACACACACGCATGCGCACACATATACACACACCCATGCACGCCTGCATGCACACACACATATATACACACACACACACGCACGTGCACGCATGCACACACACATATACACACACACACACACATATACACACACACACACGCACGTGCACGCATGCACACACACATATACACACACATATACACACACGTGCACGCATGCACACACACATATACACACACATGCACGCATGCACACACACATATACACACACGTGCACGCATGCACACACACATATACACACACGTGCACGCATGCACACACACATATACACACACGCACGCACATTCATATATATATATATATAAAATGGCATTAAATGGCAGGTGGAGTCAGGCGTTAGCAAACCCAGAGTCCAATCAATGATAAAGGTGTGTTTTAGAGCTAAACTGACTTATATAAACACCCGAACAGTGTCAGTGTGCCATTCACACACACATCAACTAATGTGAGCCTTGCCTCGCCAAAAAGAGATCTCAGAAGACCTACGATCAAGAGCTGTTGATATGCATGTAGCTAGAAAGGGTTACAGAGTAATCTCAAAGAATTCAATTCAATTCAGTTTTATTTGTCTAGCGCTTTTAACAAAGAGCGTTGTCTCAAAGCAGCTTTACAGAACATAAGAAACAATAAACATACAAACAAACAGTCCTAGATGTTAGACAGAATTATTTGGAGTGAGCGAGCCTGAGGTGACTCAGGCGACTGTGGCAAGGAAAAACTCCCTTAGATGGTATTAGGAAGAAACCTTGAGAGGAACCAGACTCAAAAGGGAACCCATCCTCATCTGGGTGACACCGGAGAGTGCGATATGAACAATGTCCTTTCTGCATTAGTTGTGTGATGCAGATACAGCATGTGTAGAATGTTGTGTGTAAATTAATTAGGAGGTTGTTGTGGTCCACATAGTGTTGGCAGTGCTGCTTTGAATACTCCAGTCCTCAGAAAGCAGAACCCGGCTGGAGCCGGTCCATCTCTGGATGCCACTGGAGCTGGCACAATCTCTGTGTGACTCGGGGTGGGTAGAAGAAGGGAAACAACTTTACATCTTCATCAGTCCACAGTTACACAAATGATCTATAAATGGAAATGATATGGTACTGTGGCTAGAAGTGGACGTCGAGCCAAGATCACTCCAAAGGCACAACGCAGAATGCTCAGTGAGGTGAAAAAGAACCCCAGAGTAACAGCTAAAGAGTTCAAGGATTCATTGAAGCTGGCTAACATCTCCGTTCATGAGTCAGCCATACGCAGAACAATGAACAGGAATGGTATCCATGGAAGGACACCACGAAGGAAGCCACTGCACATTGCAGCACGCCTAAAGTTTGCACAAGACCACCTGGACACTCCACAACACTACTGGGAAAATGTACTGTGGACAGATGGAACAGAATTGTTCGGGAAGAACATGCAGAGCTCTGTATGGCATAAAAAGAAAACACCAACATGGTGCACCAACATGAAAACACCATCCCACCAGTGAAGTACGGTGGAGAGAGCATCATGGTGTGGGGCGGCTTTGCTGCCTCTGGGCCTGGACCGCTTGCCGTTGTGGAGGGGACAATGAATTCCCATGTTTATCAGGATATCCTAAAGGATAATCTCAAGGTGGCTGTCTGCAAGCTGAAGCTCAGAAGAAGCTGGGTGATGGAGCAGGATAATGACCCTCAACACAGAAGTAAATCTGCTACAGAACGTCTTCAGAGACATAAAATCCAGCTGTTGGAGTGGCCCAGTCCTCAACCCAGTACAGATGCTGTGGAATGACCTCAAGAGAACCATTCACACCAGACGTCCTAAGAATATGGCTGAGCTAAAGCAGTTCTGTAAGGAAGAATGGTCCAAAATGACTCCTGGACCTTGTGCAGGTCTGCTTCGCAGCTACAGGAAGCGCTTACTGGAGGTTATTGTTGCCAAAGGTGGTTCAAGCAGTTATTAAAGCAGTGTTTCACTCACTTTCTCCACCATCACTCTGTATGTTTATTTAGTGTGTTCAGTAAAGACGTGAAAGATCATGACTGCTTGTGTTAGATCAGCTTAGAGATATTGTGTTTGTTGATATTTGTGACTTTGTTGAAGATCAGATCACATTTCATGACCAATTTAAGCAGAAAACTGCTGAAGATGGGTCACTTATTCTCACTTTTTCTTGCAACTGTATACACACACACACACACACATTTTATATATATATATATATATATATATAGACACACACACACACATGCACATACTTATATATACACACACACACACACACACACACACAGGAATCGGAATTGTACCTGAAAAGTGAACTTGGCTCCGTAACCTGATCTCTTAATGTGAACTGTCTCCAACATGCCAGTGTACCTCAACTGTCTCAGAACGAAATCATCATCAAACTGCATTTCCCTCTGAAACACACACACACACACACACACACACACACACAATATGCAATCACACGAGTCTGCTAGTTTGGTCAATCTTAAGGTCCAGAGTTATGAAGATTGTGAACCTTCTCAGCGTTGGACCTGATACAGCGCACAAAGAACGGCTCAGCTCTTCTCAGAGTGTCCAACAGCTTCATCAGAGACATCTGAAACACACACACACACACACACACACACAGAGCAGTATTGATCTGTCCATCAGTGTCCATTAAACACTGCAGTTCCCTTCATCTCAGAGGCCATTTATTATAAACCAGCAAAGAAACATAGGCTTTTAAGTAGAGATGGAAAATATCCTACACAACTCACACACACACACACACACACACACACACACCTGGTACTGAGCACTGATGCTGGGAGGTTTCTTCTTCTTGTGTAGGTGGAGTAAAGCACGAGTGTCGCTGTTGTGAAGATTCAAATCCACGATGAGCTTCAGACAGCGACAGTCCAACAGATTCTACACACACAACCAGTGTGAGGGTATAATCAGAGTGTGTTCAGTGTGTGTGTGTGTGTGTGTGTGTGTGTGTGTGTGTGTGTGTATTAGAGAGCAGTGTTACCTTCGGAATGATCTGTTTGTGGCGGCCGTGAGTCTTCCTGATATAACAGCAGCAGAAGCAGGTTATAAACAGAACGTTTATTCACAACAGACTGAAGATGAAGGTTATAAAGTTTAATAAAACTTTAGAACCTTCATCTAGAATAGAGCACAGTGAAGTGATATAAAGCGTTATTAAAGAAAGACAAAGAAAGATTGTGATTTGTTTATAAAGAGAGAGAAATGAAATGGTTATGAAGCATTATAAAGCATTGTAGAGGAAGTGTTTGATTAGCAGATCAGCGGAGGCCCAGACTCACGGAGAAAAGTGTCGTGATTTCCTCCGAGAAACGGTGGAGAGACGGAACTTTTGAGGAACTTCACCACCTAATCGTGTTACAGTGCGGAGGATTCTGTCATGCAATTCCCTGATACAGCAGAGGAGAGTGATTATGGCTGTGGCTATAATCGCTATCGCTAGTGGCTAATACAAACTCCTTCAGTAGGGTTCATGCTAACATGAACATGGTGATGCTAACATCTAAAGCACTTTAAACTGCACACAGGTTCACAGCAGATTGACTAGCACAGAGAACATTACAGCAGGGTGTTACTGATGTCCATTCTGTAGCTGCAGGCTAACTGACTGTTAGCAAACAGAGGACAGTACGGATGATAAACAATAAACAGTAAAAGAACACAAAAACATGTTCTGTACAAGTTGAAGTACACACTCCTGCTGCAGCGTTCGGGACGGAGTCGAGAAGAACACCGTCATTAGATTAACAGAAAATAAAAAGGTCCAACACCAAGAAAGTCCAACACCATGTTTACATTTCATCACGTATCAGACCTCATACATACCAAAAGTATTGACACCCCCGCGATAGTATGTTAAAGAAACACAAACAAACGGAAACATCACGGCTGTTTGTTCTGATCTGGGAACTTCAGCTCGAAACCTGGCTCCTGCTCATATAAAACACTAACTGGATGCCAATCATTTTGAAACCTTTTTACTTTATTTATGATATATTTGAACTAAAGACATCACTTATTGTATGAGTTACTCTTTTTTTATACATAAGAATACTTTCTCAATTTCATGAAGGGTGCCAATCATTCTGGAATGTTTCCTAAGAAGAGAAGAACCCAGAGGAACCTGTGTGTGATGTCAGTACCAGCTTACTTTCTATTGTCGAATGTGGCAAAGATGTCCTCCAACACCTCGAGCGGGTTCTCCTCAGAACGGTCGAAGGAGAACTCGATGAGAGAACGCTGGCTGCACGAAGAACCCAGAGAAATGAACAAGATTATTCATCCTGAAACTTTCCGTTCATCTCCAACAGAAATAACAACAAGCTGATGATCTGATGCTAAGATAAGCAGCTGCTATAATCGGTTCATATCATGTCATATGGTTCACATGACCACATGCTGTTCACGCTACAAGCTAATCAGGTGTGTTGTGTATTTTAATAATAACAAGTTTAATGATAATTCAGAATCAACACTTCACTGTTTCAGTTTCAGTCATTATGAACGCTGCAAATATTTAAATAATATCTTTAGGAAAATTGCATGCCAAGAGTGACAAAGATAAAGACAGCTGTTGGAAGCCTCACCTCATCAGGTGCTTCATGGAGCTCCGTCTCTTCTGTTCCCTCAGTGAGTCGCGAGAATATCGTCTTACTGTCGCTACACACCACACCATCAGGGTTACATCACCACATATCATGTTATATCAGAGATACATCACTACATCATCACTGTTACATCAGCGATACATCACTGTCATGTCACTGTCACGTCCCTATGTCATCACTGTCACGTCACTGTCATGTCACCACTGTCACATCACTATGTCATCAATGTCACATCACTATGCCATCATTGTTACGTCACTTCATCATCACTGTTACATCACTACATCATTACTGTTAAGTCACTGTCATCACTGTTATGTCACTATGTCACGTCACTGTCCTGTCACTATGTCATCACTGTCACATCACTGTCATCATTGTTACATCACTTCGTCATCACTGTCACATCACTGTCACGTCACTATGTCATCACTGTCACATCACTGTCATCACTGTCACATCACTATATCATCACTGTCACATCATTATTTCATCACTATCACGTCACTGTCATCATTGTCACGTCACTGTCATCATTGTTACATCACTGTCACATCACTGTTACATCAGTACGTCATCACTGTTACATCACTGTCACGTCACTATGTCATCACTGTCACATCACTGTTACATCAGTACATCATCACTGTTACATCACTGTCATGTCACTATGTCATCACTGTCACATCACTGTTACATCAGTACGTCATCAATGTTACATCACTGTCACGTCACTATGTCATCACTGTCACATCACTGTCATCACTGTCACATCACTATATCATCACTGTCACATCATTATTTCATCACTATCACGTCATTGTCATCATTGTCACGTCACTGTCATCACTGTCACATCACTATATCATCACTGTCACATCATTATTTCATCATTGTCAACGTCACTGTCATCACTGTCACATCACTATATCATCACTGTCGCATCATTATTTCATCACTATCACGTCATTGTCATCATTGTCACATCACTGTCATCACTGTCACATCACTATATCATCACTTCACGTCATTTCATCATTGTCCATCACTGTCATCACTGTCACATCACTATATCATCACTGTCACATCATTATTTCATCATTTCACTCACTGTCATCACTTACATCACTGTCACATCATTATTTCATCACTATCACATCACTGTCATCACTGTCACATCACTGTCATCATTGTCATGTCACTGTGATCATTGTTACATCACTGTCATCACTGTTACATCACTTAAATCACTACGTCAGCAATGTCACTTCACTGTTACATCATGTCATCACTGTTAAATCACTATGTCATCACTGTTACTTGACTGTTACATCACTGTTATAACGTTACATCACTGTTACTTCACTACGTCATCAGCATTACATCACTATGTCATCACTGTTACATCACTACGTTATCACTGTTACTTTACTGTTACATCAGCGTTACATGACTACGTCATCACTGTTAAATTACTAGGTCATCACTGTTAAATCACTACGTCATCACTGTTACATCAGAGTTACGTCACTACGTCATCACTGTTACATCACTACGTTATCACTGTTACATCAGCGTTACATGACTACGTCATCACTGTTAAATTACTAGGTCATCACTGTTAAATCACTACGTCATCACTGTTACATCACTACGTCATCACTGTTACATCAGAGTTACATCACTACGTCATCACTGTTACATCACTACGTCATCACTGTTACATCAGTGTTACATCACTACGTCATCACTGTTACATCACCCTTGTTATCACTGTTACATCACTACGTCATCACTGTTACATCACTACGTCATCACTGTTACATCAGAGTTACATCACTACGTCATCACTGTTACATCACTACGTCATCACTTTTACATCAGAGTTACATCACTACATAATCACTGTTACATCACCATGTTATCACTGTTACATCAGCGTTACATGACTATGTCATCACTGTTAAATCACTATGTCATCACTGTTACATAACATCACTGCTACTTCACTGTTACATCACTATGTCACTACATCATCAGCATTACATCACTACGTCATTACTGTTACTTGGCTGTTACGTCACTAGGTCATCAGCATTACATCACTACATCATCACTCTTCCAGCTCCACAAATTTCCATTTCATTGGTGTCAGCGCCGTTATTAAATTTAAATCATCATGGTAAACCTGAGCTTAGCTCGTTACCTGGATGTTCAGTGGCCCAGCGTCGCCCTGCCTTTTTCAAGGCATACATTGCATGTATGGTGGCTCGGAGGATCCCCCACCTGAACACTGCAACTGGGTCAATACCAATTAAGCGCCTCAGAAATCCTCGTTCACTACTGCGCAGGAGAGCCACGATATCGGGCCTCATGTGATCCGTGTTTTTTGCTCTGAAATCCTGCAGGAACATGAAGCGTTTTTTATCTCCATGGTTTTATCTCCATCTTCTAATTCTTCCTGAAGAGCATGTCGAAACCCTCTTCATTAAACAGTGTATTATAATTAGCATGAGGCTGCATAGCTACACAAAACTAGCACGTTAGCAATCAGAGAGTAAAACAACTGTCATGGATGGCTTGGCTAATTCCCTGTTGGAACACTAGGAGGCATTCCAGCAAGGGTTTGTTTGAATGGCTGAGTCCTAATGTCAGGGGCATGGGGTGCCAGGCAGGAAAAATCAGACCCAAGTACAGGGATAGACATCAGACAGGGGTTTAATATAAAATAACAAAACAGACACTGGAAAACATTAGGACAAAACAAAAAATACCAAACCAAAAACAGAAAACACAGAGTAAGAACACAGCACTCAAAGACAAGGACTCAGCAAACACCACATGAGAGACAACCAGTACAAATAGGGGAGGTCATGAGTGAAACACGAGGGACAGGTGTGCAGAGGCAGGAACGGGCTAAGGATCGGGTGGGGCAAACACATGAGAACACAAAACATAAACAAGGACACATGGCACAGGGTAAAACAAACCCCTGCTGAAATGCCCACTAGTGTTCCAACAGGGAATTAGCCAAGCCATCCATGACAATAACAGCTCCAGGTGACCACCATGACTCTACCTTTATTTGGTATTTGACTTTTCCGGCATAGTGACGGATGACAAACGCTGGCTCTAGAACTGGTGTAGCAACAAAGAATGGGTTCTCCTGATGCTGCTGCTTAAACTTCTCCAACATCGTGCTGTCAGTGGCCTGAGGTAAACTGGAGGAGGGTCACACACACACGGACATACACACACACACCCAGAGGGAGGGATGAAGGCAGAAGTATGTAGTGTTGTATAGTGTAGCATAGCGCAAGGTTATATAATGTGCATTGTTGTAGTGTACTGTACTGTAGTGTACTGTAGTGTAGTGTAGTTTAGTGTACTTTACTGTAGTATAGTGTACTGTAGTGTAGTGTATTGTAGCGTAGTGTAGTGTACTGTAGTGTAGTGTACTGTAGCATAGTGTACTGTAGTGTAGTGTACTGTAGCGTAGTGTACTGTAGTGTACTGTAGTGTAGTGTAGTGTACTGTAGCGTAGTGTAGTGTACTGTAGCGTAGTGTAGTTTAGTGTACTTTACTGTAGTATAGTGTAGTGTAGTGTAGTGTAGTGAAGTGGTTCCCAAAGTGGGTGCCACGGCAACTGGCTAGGGGTACCACAGAATCTCAGCTTTTTTCTAATTTAAACAGCCTGAAATAACTATTGTACCATATAATAACCTTTTGCAGCATATATTTAAAAAATCTATCAAAACACCAACATATAAGCATGTTCAAATGAAAATAAGTAAGCAAAAAAACACTAATATATTTCATACATACTTAAAATTTAAATATTTATTTAACACCATTAGGAAAATCGCCCTGCCCATTTCGCTCAGCTACCCCCTTAGTGCTGGTGCGCTGTAAATTTCACGCAGTGAGTGACAGGATATGGCAAAGATGGATAAATTTATAAATTTGAACAAAAGAAAACGGCAGACATCAACCCAGAACCACCACCACCCTTCTTCTTCTTTCAGCTTTTCCCTTCAGGGATCTCCACAGCGAATCATCTCTCTCCACCTATCCCTATCTTCTGCATCCTCAACACTTGCACCCACTAGCTTCATATCCTCATTAATTCCATCCATATACCTCCTCTTTGGCCTTCCTCTTTGCCTCCTGCCTGGCAGCTCCATGTCCAACATTCTCCTACCAATATACTCACTCTCCCTCCTCTGAACATGTCCAAACCATCTTAATCTGGCCTCCCTAACTTTGTCCCCCAAACGTCCAACATGAGCTGTCCCTCTGATGTACTCGTTCCTAATCCTGTCCAATCTTGTCACTCCCAAAGAGAACCTCAACATCTTCAGCTCTGCTACCTCGAGCTCTGACTCCTGTCTCTTCCTCAGTGACACTGTCTCTAAACCATACAGCATGGCCGCTCTCACCACTGTCCTGTACACCTTCCCCTTGATTCTCGCTGATATTTTCCTCTCACACAGAACTCCCCACACCTTTCTCCACCCATTCCAACCTGCCTGCACTCGCTTCTTTACCTCTTTCCCACACTCTCCATTACTCTGGACTGTTGACCCCAAGTACTTAAACTCCTGTACCTTCTTCACCTCTTCACCCTGTAACCTTACTGTTCCACTTCCCTCCCTTTCATTCACACACATGTACTCAGTCTTACTACCACTGACTTTCATTCCTCTTCTCTCCAGCGCAAACCTCCACCTCTCCAGGTTTTCCTCCACCTGCTCCCTGCTCTCACTACAGATCACAATGTCATCTGCAAACATCATTGTCCAAGGAGACTCCTGTCTGACCTCCTCTGACAACTGGTCCATCACTATAGCAAACAGGAAGGGGCTCAGAGCCGATCCCTGATGCAGTCCCACCTCCACATTGAACTCCTCTGTCTGACCTACAGCACACCTCACCACTGTCCTGCTCCTCTCATACATGTCCTGCACCACTCTGACATACTTCTCTGCTACTCCTGACTTCCTCATACAGTACCACAGCTCTTCTCTTGGCACCCTGTCATACGCTTTCTCCAAGTCTACAAACACACAGTGCAACTCCCTCTGACCATCCCTATACTTCTCCATCAAAATTCTCAGAGCAAAAATTGCATCTGTTGTCCTCTTTCTGGGCATGAAGCCATACTGCTGCTCACAAATTTCCACTACCTTCCTTAACCTAGCTTCCACTACTCTTTCCCATAGCTTCATTGTATGGCTCATCAACTTTATCCCCCTATAGTTACTGCAACTCTGCATGTCACCCTTATTCTTAAAGATCGGCACTAACACACTTCTTCTCCATTCCTCAGGCATCCTCTCACTCTCTAAAACCCTGTTGAACAAACTAGTTAAAAATTCCACTGCTGCCTCTCCCAGACACTTCCAGACCTCCACCGGGATGTCGTCAGGACCAACTGCCTTTCCCACTTTTCATCCTCTTCAAAGCCTTCCTGACTTCATCCTTTCTAATCTTATCTACTTTCTGTTCCACAGAGTTCACCCCTTCTACTCTTTTTTCCCTCTCATTTTCCTCATTCATCAACTCCTCAAAGTACTCCTTCCATCTCCTCTGTACACTCTCCTCACTTGTGAGCACCCTTCCATCTCTATCCTTAATAACTCTAACTTGCTGCACATCCTTCCCATCTCGATCCCTCTGCCTAGCTAACCTGTACAAGTCCTTCTCTCCTTCTCTAGTGTCTAACCTAGTGTACAACTCGTCATATGCCTTCTGCTTGGCCTTAGACACCTCCCTCTTCACTCTGCGCTGTAACTCCTTGTATTCCTGTCTATTCTCTTCAGTCCTGTCCATGTCCCACTTCTTCTTGGCTAACCTCTTCCTCTGGATACTATCCTGAACTTCCTCATTCCACCACCAAGTCTCCTTATCTTCTTTCCTCCTTCCAGATGACACACCAGCACCTTTCTCCCTGTCTCCCTGATCACTTCTGCTGTAGTTTCCCAGTCATCTGGCAGCACTACCTGACCACCCAGAGCCTGCCTCAACTTCTGTCTAAATTCCTCACAACATTCCTCCTTTTTCAGCTTCCACCACTTGGTTTTCTTCTCTATCTCTGACCTCTTCTTCTTACAGACCATCAAAGTCATCCTACACACCACCATCCTATGCTGTCTGGCTACACTCTCTCCCACTACCACGTTACAGTCACTAATCTCTTTCAGATTGCCTCTTCTACATAGAATGTAGTCTACCTGTGTTCTCCTACCTCCACTCTTGTAAGTCACTCTATGCTCCTCCCTCTTCTGAAAATAAGTGTTAACCACACCCATGTCCATCCTCTTAGCAAAGTCCACTACCATCTGTCCTTCAAGGTTCCTTTCCTTAACTCCAAACTTGCCCATCACCTCCTCATCACCTCTGTTCCCCTCACCAACATGTCCATTAAAATCTGCTCCTATCACCACTCTCACCCGTGGGAATACTCTCCATCACCTCATCTAATTCACTCCAGAATCTCTCTTTCTCCTCTAACTCACAACCTACCTGTGGGGCATAACCACTAACAACATTCAACATCACCCCTTCAAACTCTAACTTCAGACTCATCACCCTGTCTGACACTCTCTTCACCTCCAGAACATTCCTCACAAACTCCTCCTTCAGGACCACACCTACCCCATTTCTCTTACTATCCACACCATAATAAAACAGCTTGAATCCTGCTCCTATACTACGAGCCTTGCTACCCTTCCACCTGGTCTCCTGTACACACAGTATATCCACCTTCCTTCTCTCCATCATATCAGCCAGCTCTCTACCTTTCCCTGTCATAGTACCAACATTCAGAGTTCCTATTCTCAGTCCTACACTCTTACCTTTCCTCTTCTCTCTCTGTCTGTGCACTCTCCTCCCTCCTCTACTTCTTCCACCAACAGTAGCCCAATTTCCACCGGCGCCCTGTAGGTCAACGGCGCCGATGGCGGTCGTTGTTAACCCGGGCCTCGACCGACCCGGTATGAAATCCGTACTGACGATTCACATGGTTAAATTTGGCAATGTTTTATTCCGGATGCCCTTCCTGACGCAACCCTCTCTATTTACCCGGGCTTGGGACCGGCACAGAAGTCACTGGACTGTGACCCCCATGGCTAGAAAAAAAAATTGTGAATTATAAATTGTGAAAATAATATTAAATTGTGTACTACATGGGGCGATGGTAGCTCAAGTGGTTAGAAGAAAAGAAAAGAATTTCACTATGCAGTAATGTATATGTGACAAATAAAGACAGCTTTAACTTTTTTTTTAACATTATGTCACGACCTTTGAACTCCTGATTGTTTACCATACTGTGTGAAGACATGGGATCTGAGCATCAGAGTCTGCTGCTGCATATGGAGGTGCACTGGCTGTCATGGTGCAAGGTGCTTTCCCATGTCTATGAGCTTTGAGATGGACTTTTCAGAACAACATACCCCAAAAAGAACAGGTCAATGACAACTGATGGTGGGCTAAGACTGCATAACTCAGACATTTTTAGTCACTTAAATGAGCTTAACACAAAGATGCAAGGAAACAGCAACAGACTGTGGCGAGAAATACTGAAAAAGGAAAACACCAACGTTTCCCTTAAGCAGCAGAGGACCCCGCTCGTAAGACACCAGTTCTATTAAAATTTATAGCTGCACATCTGAAAACGCTACAAATGAAAACGTTTGAGTTTTACTTCCCTGGCGCTAATAAAAACTTTGACTGGATCCGTGATCCTTTTAACCCGCTCTCATCAGAATCGGCAAAGATGTTGCCAATCAAAGCGCAAGAAAAACTGGTGGAACTCAGTGTGGCTCGCATATGAATTTTGGCTGCATGTGGGACACGTATACCCATCTATCTTAGAATGCGCCGTCAATGTGCTGTTGCCGTTTTCAACCTCTTACTTGTGAAAGCTAGCGTTCTCATCCCCGGCATACGCGAAAAACAAAAAAAGGCAGCGCCTGTCAGTGGAGCGGGCATCTTCAATCTACCCCCATATCACTGAGAAACTAAAGAAAACACTGAATTTGAGCTATTATTATTTAAAGATTTAAGTATCAATCTTTAAAAGTGTTTTGTTCCAGCGCCTCCCACATACAGAAACATGGTCCAAATCATTTTTTGGACATGAGTCATCCAACTGTAAAAGACAGATGGTTCATTTGAAAGGGTTGTTTCACCTCATATTATGTCTATTGTCATGCGTTCATAATAAATTCATGATGCTGTTTATGCTTCATTTGTTGTTTGTTCATCTGGATTTCATTTTAGATTTGCATCTACACATGTACATTTCATTTAATTGGGTTGGGGTGCGGCGGAGAGAAAAAACACTACAAAGGGGTGCCATGCTTTCAAAAAGATTGGGAACCACTGCTGTAGTGTAGTGTAGTGTTGTGTAGTGTAGTGTAATGTTGTGTAGTGTCATGTACTGTAGTGTAGTGTAGTGTAATGTTGTGTAGTGTCATGTACTGTAGTGTAGTGTAGTGTCATGTACTGTAGTGTAGTGTAGTGTAATGTTGTGTAGTGTAATGTACTGTAGTGTAGTGTAGTGTAATGTTGTGTAGTGTATGTAGTGTATGTAGTGTAGTGAAAGTGTTGTGAAAGTGTGTATGAAACTGTTGTGTAGTGAAAGTGTCATGAAACTGTAGTGTAGTGTAGTGTAATGTTGTGTAGTGTAATGTTGTGTAGTGAAATTTTGTAGTGTAATGTTGTGTAGTGTAGTGTAGTGTCATGTACTGTAGTGTAGTGTAGTGTAATGATGTGTAGTGTAATGTTGTGTAGTGTAATGTACTGTAGTGTAGTGTAATTTTATGTAGTGTAATTTTGTAGTGTAGTGTAATGTTGTGTAGTGTAATGTTGTAGTGAAAGTGTAGTGTAGTGTAGTGTAGTGTAGTGTTTTTGTAGTGTAGTGTCGTGAAACTGAGTGTAGTGAAAGTTTTAGTGTAATGATGTTTTAGTGTAATGTTGTGTAGTGTAATGTAGTGAAAGTTTTTAGTGTAATGTTTATGTAGTGTAGTGAAAGTGTAGTGAAAGTGTAGTGTAGTGAAAGTTTTTAGTGTAATTTTATGTAGTGTAGTGTAGTGTAATGTTGTGTAGTGTAATGTACTGTAGTGTAGTGAAAGTGTAATTTTAGTGAAAGTGTAGTGTAGTGAAAGTGTAGTGTAATGTTGTGTAGTGTAGTGTAGTGTAGTGTAATGTACTGTAGTGTAGTGTAGTGTAATGTTGTGTAGTGTAGTGTAGTGTAAATGTTGTGTAGTGTAGTGTAATGTGTAGTGTAGTGTAGTGTAATGTTGTGAGATGTTTGCAGCTGACCTGCTCTCTTCATCCAGCAGGTAGAGCAGACCTGTGGGCTTCTTGCTGATCAGATTAATACAACCAACATTATCTGTGTAACTCACTGAGGTCCAGCTGATTCCCTCCAACACATATTCATCCTGAAACACACACACACACACACACACACACACACACACACACACACACCCCCAACTCCTGCTGAAAACCCAGAGTTGTGTGTATTTATACACTATAAAATGATGTCTGACATCAGTGTTGTATACAGTTGTGTGTAGTTAATACACACTTGAGGGTAGCTGTGTGTAGTTGTGTATAGTTGTATTTAGTTGTGTGTATATGGTTGTGTGCAGCTTTTTGCTGTGATGTGTAGTAATACATAGTTTTATGTAGTTGTTTGTATGTGGTTGTGTATAATTGTGTGCAGCTGTGTGTAGTGGTGTGTAGTTGTGTAACTGACCTGTTCCAGAAGGAAGATGTGATAGTTGAAGTAATTCTGTAGCTGCTCGTTAGCGTAGTTAATGCAGAACTGCTCAAAGCTGTTGGTCTTAAAATCCTCAAAGCCGAAAATGTCTAACACACCGATGGAGAGACACTGAAACACACAAACACACACAAAGCTTTAACACACTAACCAGTGTGTGAGTGTATCCAGGTTTGTTAAGATGATCATCAGTAAACTAATGAATATTAATTAGTAAAGCTCCTGAGTGCTCCATCATCTCCAGAGATCACAGATGAGGTGGAGCTACACACTCTGTGCTCTTTCAGGAAGGGAGGGGCATACACTCACACCCCAGACAGTGGGTGGAGCCTCACATGACCGAGGGCAGGAATGGGTCAGAATTAACACAGGATCTTAGGGGGAGTGTTAATGAGCATCGGGGTTCTCAAAGACTGTGAGTTGGCCGTCAGTGTGTGAGTGTGTTTGAGTGTGTGTGTGTGTGTGTGTGTGTGTGTGTGTGTGTGTATACCGGGACAGCATCCTCCATGTCCCTCTTGTTGAGGAGAGCGTGGTTGATGCGGAGGACGATCCAATCAAATAGCGAGCTGTACAGAGATTTAGCCATCGAGTCTCGTGCAGTGATCGCCTAAACACAACACACACACATACACACACACACACACACACTTCAGTACACAACACACACACTTCAGTAAACAACCCACACATACACACACTTCAGTACACAACACACACACTTCAGTACACAACACACACACAAACACACACACACACACTTCAGTACAAAACACACACACACTCTTCAGTACACAACACACACACTTCAGTACACAACACACATACACACTTCTGTACACAACACACACACACATACTTCAGAACCCAACACACACACACACTTCAGTACACAACACACACACACACTTCTGTACACAACACACACACTTCAGTACACAACACACACACACTTCAGTACACAACACACATACACACTTCAGTACACAACACACATACACACTTCTGTACACAACACACACACTTCAGTACACAACAAACACACACACACACACCCACTTCAGTACACAACACACACTTCAGTACACAATACACACACACACACACACACTTCAGTACACAACACACACACACACACACTTCTGTACACAACACAAACACACACTTCACATGCTTCCCTTAGGCAACATCATTAGAAGGCATGGGATTAGTTTCCATTGTTACGCTGACGATACACAGTTATATATCTCATCAAAACCAGATGAAATATCTAAACCGTCTAGATTAACAGAGTGTGTTAAAGATATTAAAGATTGGATGGCTGATAATTTTCTATTACTAGATCCTGATAAGACGGAGACATTACTGATTGGTCCAAAAACCAGTACACAGAAGCTCTCACAATTCAACCTGTACTTAGAAGGATGTTCTATTACTACTAGCTCTACAGTGAAAGACCCGGGCGTAATATTAGACAGCAGTTTGTCCTTTGAAAAACATATTTCCGATGTTACAAGAATAGCCTTCTACCACCTCAGAAATATCGCCAAGCTTAGGAACATTCATTCATTCATTGTCTTCCGCTTATCCGGAGCCGGGTCGCGGGGGCAGCAGTCTAAGTAGGGATGCCCAGACCTCCCTCTCCCTAGCCACTTCCTCCAGCTCTTCCGGAGGGACCCCAAGGCGTTCCCAGGCCAGCCGAAAGACATAGTCTCTCCAGCGTGTCCTGGGTCTTCCCCGGGGCCTCTTCCCGGTGGGGCATGCCCGGAACACCTCTCCAGGGAGACATCCTGGAGGCATCCAAAACAGATGCCCGAGCAACCTCAACTGCCCCCTTTCGATGTGTAGGAGCAGCGGCTCTACTCCGAGCTCCTCTCGGGTGACAGAGCTCCTTACCCTATCTCTAAGGGAGCGCCCTGCCACCCTACGAAGGAAGCTCATTTCGGCCGCTTGTATCCGGGATCTTACCCTTTCGGTCATGACCCAGAGCTCATGGCCATAGGTGAGAGTAGGAGCGTAGATTGACTGGTAAATCGACCACAACAGACCGGTACATAGACCGCATTACTGCTGCCGCTGCACCGATCCGTCCGTCAATCTCACGATCCATCCTTCCCTCACTCGTAAACAAGACCCCGAGATACTTAAACTCCTCCACTTGAGGAAGGACCTCCCCTCCAACCTGAAGGGTGCAAGCCACCTTTTTCCGGTCGAGAACCATGGCCTCGGATTTGGAGGTGCTGACCCTCATCCCAGCCGCTTCACACTCAGCTGCAAAACGCCCCAGCTGTAAGTCCAGGCCTGAAGAGGCCAACAGGACAACATCATCTGCAAAAATCAGCGATGAAATCCTGTGGTCCCCAAACCGGACTCCCTCCAGCCCCTGGCTGCGCCTAGAAATTCTGTCTATAAAAACAATGAACAGAACCGGTGACAAAAGACAGCCCTGTCGGAGCCCAACATGCACTGGGAACAGATCTGACTTACAGCTGGCAATGCGAACCAAGCTCCTGCTCCGGTTATATAGAGACCGAACAGCCCTTAACAGAGGGCCATGGACCCCGTACTCCCAGATCACCTCCCACAGAATGCCACGAGGGACACGGTCGAAAGGCTTCTCCAAGTCCACAAAACACATGTGGACTGGTTGGGCAAACTCCCACGAACCCTCGAGCACCCTGTGGAGGGTATAGAGCTGGTCCAGTGTTCCACGACTAGGTCGAAAACCGCATTGCTCCTCCTGTATCCGAGGTTCAACTAACAGTCGGACTCTCCTCTCCAGTACTCTGGAATAGACTTTCCCTGGGAGGCTGAGGAGTGTGATCCCCCTATAGTTGGAACACACTCTCCAGTCCCCCTTCTTAAAAAGAGGGACCACCACCCCGGTCGCCCAGTCCAGAGGCACTGTCCCTGACCGCCACGCTATGTTGCAGAGACGTGTCAGCCAAGACAGCCCCACAACATCCAGAGACTTAAGGTACTCAGGGCGAATCTCATCCACCCCCGGTGCCTTGCCACCAAGGAGCTGCTGAACTACCTCAGTGACCTCAGCTTGGGTGATGAATGAATCTACCTCTGAGTCCCCGGCCTCTGGTTCCTCTACAGAAGGCGTGTCAGTAGGGTTGAGGAGATCCTCGAAGTATTCCTTCCACCGTCCGACAATATCCCCAGTCGAGACCAGCAACTCTCCATCTCCACCATAAACAGTGTTGGCAGAGAGCTGCTTACCCCTTCTGAGGCGCCGAACGGTCTGCCAGAATTTCCCCGAGGCCGTCCGATAGTCCTTCTCCATGGCCTCACCGAACTCCTCCCAGACCCAGAGTTTTTGCTTCCGAGACCACCACAGCTGTAGTTTGCTTGGCCTGCCGGTATGCCTCAGCTGCCTCCGGAGTCCCCTGAGCCAACCAGGCTCGATAGGACTCCTTCTTCAGCGGCATCCCTTACTTCCAGTGTCCACCACTGTGTTCGGGGATTGCCGCCGCGACCGGCACCAGAGACCTTACGGCCACGACTCCGGATGGCTGCGTCAACAATGGAGGTGGAGAACATGGTCCACTCGGACTCAATGTCCCCAACCTCCCTCGGGATCTGGTTGAAACTCTCCCGGAGGTGGGACTTGAAGACCCCCCTAACAGAGGGATCAGCAAGACGTTCCCAACAGACCCTCACAATACGTTTGGGCCTGGCAAGTCTGTCCGGCATCCCCCTCCGCAAGCGGATCCAACTCACCACCAGGTGGTGATCGGTTGACAGCTCCGCCCCTCTCTTCACCCGAGTGTCCAAGACATGCGGCCGAAGGTCAGATGACACGATCACAAGGTCGATCATTGATCTCCAGCCTAGGGTGTCCTGGTACCACGTGTACCGATGGACACCCTTATGCTTGAACATGGTGTTTGTTATGGACAGGCTGTGACTAGCACAGAAGTCCAGCAACAGGACACCACTCGAGTTCAGATCAGGTGGGCCGTTCCTCCCAATCACGCCCCTCCAGGTATCACTGTCGTTGCCCACATGGGCGTTGAAGTCCCCCAGCAAAACTATGGAGTCCCCAGTCGGAGCACCTTCCAGCACCCCTCTCAGGGTCTCCAAGAAGGTTGGGTACTCCACACTGCCATTCAGCCCATAAGCTGAAACAACAGTGAGACACCTATCCCCGGCCTGAAGGTGCAGGGAAACAACCCTCTCGTTTACCGGGGAAAACTCCAGCACATGGCGGCTGAGCTGGGGGGCTATAAGCAAGCCCACCCCAGCCCGACGCCTCTCACCATGGGGCACTCCAGAGAAGAAGAGTGTCCAACCTCTCTCAAGGAGTTGGGTTCCAGGGCCCAGGCTGTGTGTGGAGGCAAGCCCGACTATCTCTAGCCGGTACTGCTCAATCTCCCTCACCAGCTCGGGCTCCTTCCCCCCCAGTGAGGTGACATTCCATGTCCCAAAAGCCAGATTCTTTGTCCAGGGTTTGGGTCGCCGGGGCCCCCACCCATGACCGCTACCCAAAACACATTGCACCAGACCCTTATGCTCCTTCCTGCGGGTGGTGGGCCTACGGGAAGGTGGGCCTATGTCGTTTCTTCGGGCTGTGCCCAGCCGAGTCCCACAGGCAAAGACTCGGTCACCAGGCACTCGTCTGCGTGCCCCAACCCCAGGCCTGGCTCCAGGGTAGGGCCCCGGTGACGTCAGTCCGGGCGACGTAACGGTCCTTGATTTTACTTCCATAAGAGTCCATAAGAACCGCTCTTAGTCTGACCCGTCACCTAGAACCCGTTTGCCTTGGGAGACCCTACCAGGAGCACTAGGCCCCTGACAACATGGCTCCTAGGTTCATTCGGGTACTCAAACCCCTCCACCACAATAAGGTGGTGGTTCAAGGAGGGGAGCATTTTATCTGTATCTGATGCTGAAAAGCTAGTTCACGCGTTCATGACCTCCAGACTGGACTATTGTAATGCATTACTATGTGTTTGTCCTGCATCTTCAATAAACAAGCTACAGTTAGTCCAGAATGCTGCTGCCGCCAGAGTCCTTACCAGGTCAAGAAAGTATGATCATATAACCCCAATATTATCATCCCTGCACTGCCTACCTGTTAAATTTAGAATTGATTATAAACTAGCTCTACTTACATTACAAGACCCTAAATGGTTTAGCTCCTACGTATCTAGCCAGTCTTCTAACACATTACAATACATCACGCTCCTTAAGATCTCGAAACTCTGGACTTCTGGTAGTTCCCAGAATATTAAAGTCTACAAAAGGAGGTAGAGCTTTTTCGTTTTTAGCTCCGAAACTTTGGAACTGTCTTCCTGACAGTGTTCGGGGCTCAGGCACAGTCTCCCAGTTCAAACGTAGACTAAAGACATATCTCTTTAGCCAGGCATACACCTAATACACCCCATAACCTTGTGCTCCAATACGTCCGATTAAATGCACGTCATCATCTAGTGCCTGCTAATATTATGGATAGCAGCTACGCTAATTCCTTTCCATTTGTTTCCCTTCTTCTACCCACCCCCGAGTCACACAGAGATTGTGTCAGCTCCGGGGGCCTCCAGAGATGGACCGGCTCCAGCCGGGTTCTGCTCTTTGAGGACTGGAGAAAGCGAAGCAGCATTGCCAACACTATGTGGACATTTTACACACAACATTCTACACATGCTGTATCTGCATCACACAACTAATGCAGAAAGGACATTGTTCATATCACACTCTCCGTGTGTCACCCAGATGAGGATGGGTTCCCTTTTGAGTCTGGTTCCTCTCAAGGTTTCTTCCTAATACCATCTAAGGGAGTTTTTCCTTGCCACAGTCGCCTGAGTCACCTCAGGCTCGCTCACTAGGGAAAGTTCTGTCTAACATCTAGGACTGTTTGTTTGTATGTTTATTGTTTCTTATGTTCTGTAAAGCTGCTTTGAGACAATGCTCTTTGTTAAAAGCGCTATACAAATAAAATTGAATTGAATTGAACTTCAGTACACAACACACACACACACACACACACACACACACACACCCCTTCAGTACACAACACACACACACACACACACACACACACACACTTCAGTACACAACACAACACACACACACTTCAGTACACAACACACACACACACACACACACACACACTCCAGTACACAACACACACACACACACACACACACACACACACACACACACACACACTCCAGTACACAACACACACACACACTTCAGTACAAAAACACACACACACACACACACTTCAGTACACAACACACACACACACACACTTCTGTACACAACACACACACACACACACGCTTCAGTACACAACACACACACACTCCAGTACACAACACACACACACACACACACACACACACTTCTGTACACAACACACACACACACACACACACACACATACACACTCCAGTACACAACACACACACACACACTCCAGTACACAACACACACACTTCTGTACACAACACACACACACACACACACACTCCAGTACACAACACACACACACACACACACACTTCAGTACACAACACACATACACACTCCAGTACACAACACACACACACACTCCAGTACACAACACACACACACACACACACACACTTCTGTACACAACACACATACACACTCCAGTACACAACACACACACACACACACACACACTTCAGTACACAACACACACACACACACACATTTCAGTACACAACATACACACACACACTTCAGTACACAACACACATACACACTCCAGTACACAACACACATACACACACCAGTACACAACACACACACTTCAGTACACAACACACACACACACACACACACACACACACACACTTCAGTACACAACACACATACACACTTCTGTACACAACACACACACATTTCAGTACACAACATACACACACACACACACTTCAGTACACAACACACATACACACTTCTGTACACAACACACATACACACTTCTGTACACAACACACATACACAACACACAGACACACTTCTGTACACAACACACATACACAACACACATACACACTTCTGTACACAACACACATACACAATTCAGTACACAACCCACACACACACTTCAGTACACAACCCACACACACACACACTTCAGTACACAACCCACACACACACACACACACTTCAGTACACAACCCACACACACTTCAGTACACAACACACACACACACACACACACACACACACTTCAGTACACAACACACACACACACTTCAGTACACAACACACACACACACACACACACACACACTTCAGTCCACACACACACACACACACACTTCACACTTCAGTCCACACACAAACATACACTTCAGTCCACACAAACACACACACACACACACACACACTTCAGTCCACACAAACACACACTTCAGTCCACACACACACACACACACACACACACTTCACACTTCAGTCCACACAAACACACACACTTCAATCCACACACACACACACACACACACACACACACACACACACACACTTCAGTCCACAGACACAGCCCAGTATAAACACTGGGAGGTTCAGTTGTACCTCATTGAGGCTGTAGCGCAGCACAAGGACATCATTCACTGTCTGAGTTTTCCTACAAGTCAGAGCCTCGATTAGACGATCCTCTCTCACCTGAGTGCACGCACACACGCACACACACACACACACACACACACACACACACACACACACACACACACACAGTTTAGTATCTCAAATATCTTGAAGGTTTAATATCATCACTAATAAGATGTTTGTATAAATGGTGTGTGTGTGTTTGACCTTGAGCAGTTGAGAGAGCGTCTGAAGGACATCTGCTGGTCCCACAGTCACTCCGTCTCCATCTGCTCTCGGCTCGTAGCTCACGTTCCCCAGGTGGAGAACAGCAGAAAGCACAGAGAATATTCTGGAACAACACAACAGTGTGGAGGAGAGAGAGTGGAGCTTCATCCAACAGGAAGGAACAGAAAAAGATCACCAAGACTGAGGGAGATCTCAGAAAGGTCTAACACTCTCAGGGTAAAGAAACCTGTGAAAACTCTACACACTCATCTGATTCTGTTTAGAAAGAGAAACTGTCATCATGTACAAACAAACAAACATTTAGACAACTTTGTGAGACTGTGTGTGTGTGTGTGTGTGTGTGTACTATATATATATATATATATATATATATATATATATATATATATATATATATATATATATATATATATATATATATGTGTGTGTGTGTGTGTGTGTGTGTGTGTGTACAAACCTGATTCCAAAAAAGTTGGGACACTGTACAAATTGTGAATAAAAACAGAATACAATGATGTGGAAGTTTCAAAGTTCAATATTTTATTGAGAATACAACATAGATGACATATCAAATGTTTAAACTGAGAAAATGGATCATTTTAAGGGAAAAATAAGTTGATTTTAAATTTCATGGCATCAACACATCTCAAAAAAGTTGGGACAAGGCCATGTTTCCCACTGTGTGGCATCCCCTCTTCTTTTTATAACAGTCTGCAAACGTCTGGGGACTGAGGAGACAAGTTGCTCAAGTTTAGGAATAGGAATGTTGTCCCATTCTTGTCTAATACAGGCTTCTAGTTGCTCAACTGTCTTAGGTCTTCTTTGTCGCATCTTCCTCTTTATGATGCGCCAAATGTTTTCTATGGGTGAAAGATCTGGACCGCAGGCCGGCCATTTCAGTACCCGGATCCTTCTTCTACGCAGCCATGATGTGGTAATTGATGCAGTATGTGGTCTGGCATTGTCATGTTGGAAAATGCAAGGTCTTCCCTGAAAGAGACGACGTCTGGAGGGGAGCATATGTTGTTCTAGAACTTGGATATACCTTTCAGCATTGATGGTGCCTTTCCAGATGTGTAAGCTGCCCATGCCACACGCACTCATGCAACCCCATACCATCAGAGATGCAGGCTTCTGAACGGAGCGCTGATAACAACTCGGGTTGTCCTTGTCCTCTTTAGTCCGGATGACATGGCGTCCCAGTTTTCCAAAAAGAACTTCAGATTTTGATTGGTCTGACCACAGAACAGTTTTCCACTTTGCCACAGTCCATTTTAAATGAGCCTTGGCCCAGAGAAAACGCCTGCGCTTCTGGATCATGTTTAGATATGGCTTCTTTTTTGACCTATAGAGTTTTAGCCGGCGACGGCGAATGGCCCGGTGGATTGTGTTCACCGACAATGTTTTCTGGAAGTATTCCTGAGCCCATGTTTTGATTTCCATTACAGTAGCATTCCTGTATGTGATGCAGTGCCGTCTAAGGGCCCGAAGATCACGGGCATCCAGTATGGTTTTCTGGCCTTGACCCTTACGCACAGAGATTGTTCCAGATTCTCTGAATCTTTGGATGATATTATGCACTGTAGATGATGATAACTTCAAACTCTTTGCGATTTTTCTCTGAGAAACTCCTTTCTGATATTGCTCCACTGTTTTTGGCCGCAGCATTGGGGGAATTGGTGATCCTCTGCCCATCTTGACTTCTGAGAGACACTGCCACTCTGAGAGGCTCTTTTTATACCCAATCATGTTGCCAATTGACCTAATAAGTTGCAGATTGGTCCTCCAGCTGTTCCTTATATGTACATTTAACTTTTCCAGCTACCTGTCCCAACTTTTTGGAATGTGTAGCTCTCATGAAATCCAAAATGAGCCAATATTTGGCATGACATTTCAAAATGTCTCACTTTCAACATTTGATATTAAATAACATTTAATATATCTATATTCTATTGTAATCTAGCCATGGGGGTCACAGTCCAGTGACTTCTGTGCCGGTCCCAAGCCCGGATAAATAGAGAGGGTTGCGTCAGGAAGGGCATCCGGCGTAAAACATTGCCAAATTTAACCATGCGAATCGTCAGTACGAATTTCATACCGGATCGGTCGAGGCCCGGGTTAACAACGACCGCCATCGGCGCCGTTGACCTACAGGGCACCGGTGGAAATTGGGCTACTGTTGGTGGAAGAAGTAGAGGAGGGAGGAGAGTGCACAGACAGAGAGAGAAGAGGAAAGGTAAGAGTGTAGGACTGAGAATAGGAACTCTGAATGTTGGTACTATGACAGGGAAAGGTAGAGAGCTGGCTGATATGATGGAGAGAAGGAAGGTGGATATACTGTGTGTACAGGAGACCAGGTGGAAGGGTAGCAAGGCCCGTAGTATAGGAGCAGGATTCAAGCTGTTTTATTATGGTGTGGATAGTAAGAGAAATGGGGTAGGTGTGGTCTTGAAGGAGGAGTTTGTGAGGAATGTCCTGGAGGTGAAGAGAGTGTCAGACAGGGTGATGAGTCTGAAGTTAGAGATTGAAGGGGTGATGTTGAATGTTGTTAGTGGTTATGCCCCACAGGTAGGTTGTGAGTTAGAGAAGAAAGAGAGATTCTGGAGTGAATTAGATGAGGTGATGGAGAGTATTCCCACGGGTGAGAGAGTGGTGATAGGAGCGGATTTTAATGGACATGTTGGTGAGGGGAACAGAGGTGATGAGGAGGTGATGGGCAAGTTTGGAGTTAAGGAAAGGAACCTTGAAGGACAGATGGTAGTGGACTTTGCTAAGAGGATGGACATGGGTGTGGTTAACACTTATTTTCAGAAGAGGGAGGAGCATAGAGTGACTTACAAGAGTGGAGGTAGGAGAACACAGGTGGACTACATCCTATGTAGAAGAGGCAATCTGAAAGAGATTAGTGACTGTAAAGTGGTAGTGGGAGAGAGTGTAGCCAGACAGCATAGGATGGTGGTGTGTAGGATGACTTTGATGGTCTGTAAGAAGAAGAGGTCAGAGATAGAGAAGAAAACCAAGTGGTGGAAGCTGAAAAAGGAGGAATGTTGTGAGGAATTTAGACAGAAGTTGAGGCAGGCTCTGGGTGGTCAGGTAGTGCTGCCAGATGACTGGGAAACTACAGCAGAAGTGATCAGGGAGACAGGGAGAAAGGTGCTGGGTGTGTCATCTGGAAGGAGGAAAGAAGATAAGGAGACTTGGTGGTGGAATGAGGAAGTTCAGGATAGTATCCAGAGGAAGAGGTTAGCCAAGAAGAAGTGGGACATGGACAGGACTGAAGAGAATAGACAGGAATACAAGGAGTTACAGTGCAGAGTGAAGAGGGAGGTGTCTAAGGCCAAGCAGAAGGCATATGACGAGTTGTACACTAGGTTAGACACTAGAGAAGGAGAGAAGGACTTGTACAGGTTAGCTAGGCAGAGGGATCGAGATGGGAAGGATGTGCAGCAAGTTAGAGTTATTAAGGATAGAGATGGAAGGGTGCTCACAAGTGAGGAGAGTGTACAGAGGAGATGGAAGGAATACTTTGAGGAGCTGATGAATGAGGAAAATGAGAGGGAAAAAAGAGTAGAAGGGGTGAACTCTGTGGAACAGGAAGTAGATAAGATTAGAAAGGATGAAGTCAGGAAGGCTTTGAAGAGGATGAAAAGTGGGAAGGCAGTTGGTCCTGACGACATCCCGGTGGAGGTCTGGAAGTGTCTAGGAGAGGCAGCAGTGGAATTTTTAACTAGTTTGTTCAACAGGGTTTTAGAGAGTGAGAGGATGCCTGAGGAATGGAGAAGAAGTGTGTTAGTGCCGATCTTTAAGAATAAGGGTGACGTGCAGAGTTGCAGTAACTATAGGGGGATAAAGTTGATGAGCCATACAATGAAGCTATGGGAAAGAGTAGTGGAAGCTAGGTTAAGGAA
>JAUCMX010000005.1:233244-238244 GCA_033459395.1 Hemibagrus guttatus | reverse complement strand
CTCCCTTAAACATGTCCCCTAATCACTACGCTCCCTTAAACATGTCCCCAATCACTACACTCCCTTAAAGATGTCCCCAATCACTACACTCCCTTAAACATGTCCCCAATCACTACACTCCCTTAAACATGTCCACTAATCACTACGCTCCCTTAAACATGTCCCCAATCACTACACTCCCTTAAACATGTCCCCTAATCACTACGCTCCCTTAAACATGTCCACTAATCACTACGCTCCCTTAAACATGTCCACTAATCACTACACTCCCTTAAACATGTCCCCTAATCACTACGCTCCCTTAAACATGTCCACTAATCACTACACTCCCTTAAACATGTCCCCTAATCACTACGCTCCCTTAAACATGTCCCCAATCACTACACTCCCTTAAAGATGTCCCCAATCACTACACTCCCTTAAACATGTCCCCAATCACTACACTCCCTTAAACATGTCCCCTAATCACTACGCTCCCTTAAACATGTCCCCTAATCACTATGCTCCCTTAAACATGTCCCCAATCACTACACTCCATTAAACATGTCCCCTAATCACTACACTCCCTTAAACATGTCCCCAATCACTACACTCCCTTAAACATGTCCCCAATCACTACACTCCCTTAAACATGCCCTCAATCACTACACTCCCTTAAACATGTCCCCTAATCACTACACTCCCTTAAACATGTCCCCTAATCACTACACTCCCTTAAACATGTCCCCTAATCACTACACTCCCTTAAACATGTCCCCTAATCACTACACTCCCTTAAACATGTCCCCTAATCACTACACTCCCTTAAACATGTCCCCTAATCACTACACTCCCTTAAACATGTCCCCAATCACTACACTCCCTTAAACATGTCCCCTAATCACTACGCTCCCTTAAACATGTCCCCTAATCACTACACTCCCTTAAACATGTCCCCTAATCACTACGCTCCCTTAAACATGTCCCCTAATCACTACGCTCCCTTAAACATGTCCCCTAATCACTACACTCCCTTAAACATGTCCCCTAATCACTACACTCCCTTAAACATGTCCCCTAATCACTACACTCCCTTAAACATGTCCCCTAATCACTACACTCCCTTAAACATGTCCCCTAATCACTACACTCCCTTAAACATGTCCCCTAATCACTACACTCCCTTAAACATGTCCCCTAATCACTACGCTCCCTTAAACATGTCCCCTAATCACTACACTCCCTTAAACATGTCCCCTAATCACTACACTCCCTTAAACATGTCCCCTAATCACTACACTCCCTTAAACATGTCCCCTAATCACTACGCTCCCTTAAACATGTCCCCTAATCACTACGCTCCCTTAAACATGTCCCCTAATCACTACGCTTCTTAACTTTTGTCCCAATCACTCACTTCCCCGGTCACTTTCCTCTCCCTCACAATGCCGTGACGACTTTTTCCCCAACAACAATGACCAACAAGCACCCACCACTCCCTTAAACATGTCCCCTAATCACTACACTCCTTAAACATGTCCCCTAATCACTACACTCCCTTAAACATGTCCCCTAATCACTACACTCCCTTAAACATGTCCCCTAATCACTACGCTCCCTTAAACATGTCCCCTAATCACTACGCTCCCTTAAACATGTCCCCTAATCACTACACTCCCTTAAACATGTCCCCTAATCACTACGCTCCCTTAAACATGTCCCCTAATCACTACGCTCCCTTAAACATGTCCCCTAATCACTACACTCCCTTAAACATGTCCCCAATCACTACACTCCCTTAAACATGTCCCCTAATCACTACGCTCCCTTAAACATGTCCCCTAATCACTACACTCCCTTAAACATGTCCCCTAATCACTACGCTCCCTTAAACATGTCCCCTAATCACTACGCTCCCTTAAACATGTCCCCTAATCACTACACTCCCTTAAACATGTCCCCTAATCACTACACTCCCTTAAACATGTCCCCTAATCACTACACTCCCTTAAACATGTCCCCTAATCACTACACTCCCTTAAACATGTCCCCTAATCACTACACTCCCTTAAACATGTCCCCTAATCACTACACTCCCTTAAACATGTCCCCTAATCACTACGCTCCCTTAAACATGTCCCCTAATCACTACACTCCCTTAAACATGTCCCCTAATCACTACACTCCCTTAAACATGTCCCCTAATCACTACACTCCCTTAAACATGTCCCCTAATCACTACGCTCCCTTAAACATGTCCCCTAATCACTACGCTCCCTTAAACATGTCCCCTAATCACTACGCTTCTTAACTTTTGTCCTTCACTCACTTCCCCGGTCACTTTCCTCTCCCTCACAATGCCGTGACGGACTTTCCTGACCAAACAACAACTGACAGAACAACAAGCACCTGACCGAGTGAGCACGGTAAGGTTCTGGTACGCTAATTCACTAGCAGACGAAAGTAGCTCAGCTCGGCTGGCAGTGCGGTAATGCTGGGGTCAGAGGAGTAAAGTCCAGTCTGTAAGTGTTTTACGGCATGTGTTTATAAACTCTCAGCTCCATTTAGTTACAGGAAACTTGCAGCAAAAGAGTTAAAGCCTATTTAACGCTGTTTAAAGTGTGATCTGACCCCTGACCCCAGGTGAAGTGGAGAAAGGTTACCTCCAGTACTGGTCCGGCTCCTAAGATGGTCCTCTCCACGCCGCTGGTGCAGCCTTTCCTGCTCAGCCCCGTCAGACAGTGGATGATGAAGTTGGTGCTCTGCGTTTTCCCCGAGCCGCTTTCTCCGGAGATGACGATGCACTGATTGGTGTGTTTGGTCAGCATGGCCCGGAACGCAGTGTCCGCTATAGCGAAGATGTGAGGATCTTCTTTTCCCAGAAGGCAATTCTCGTACCTTTGCAGACATTTGGGGTTGTAGATGGGGAGGAACTTGTAGGGGTTGATGGTGATGAGGATGTTACTGGCGTATGTGTAGATTTGGTTTTTGTTGAAGCGAGAGCGTAGAGTTTCTAGAATACTGGCCTCGGTCAGCACGGCGAGGCCGCACAGATCCTTCACGTCTACACTCCGGGGTGGGAGAAATCCCTGCGCCATAATATACTGCCCCGACGGCTCGGGTTTGCCCTGCTGGAAGATGAAATAGTAACCCCGATGTTCCTCGTGTCCCTGAGGCCAAAGCAGCAGGCGGTCAACAGGACGGTCGTCCATCCGGAGGACCTGTCTGTCCCCTGCGTGTTCCCTGACCTCCATCAGCTCGTACGGCTGGGAGGAGTCCAGTTGAAGCAGCTCAGCCACTTTCTGCACCACCGGGGCCGCCGTGGTGTCCTCTCGCACCCTTACTGTGCAGGACTGACGTGAACTGAGGGACGGACTCACGTGTACCTGCAGCACGTAGGACATGCCGGGGGTGCTCTTGCTCTCTGGGATGCTCATGGTGACAATCAGGAACACACCGCATCTCACACACACCACCTAGAGGACAGCAGGAGAGAGAGAGAGTGTGTGTGTGTGTGTGTGTGTGTGTGTGTGTAAAAGGGAGTGCAGAGTGTGAGGAGAGAGAGGGAATGCAAAAAAGGAAAGGGGGAAAACAGAGTGCATGTTCACGCTTGTTCTGATTGAACTAGGAAGTGCCAAGCTGGAAAATCTCTCGCGCTTTAAAACATTCATGTTTAATCAATCAGTAAGTAAACAAACAAACAAACAAACAAACAAATAAATAAATAAAGTACGGATTATGACTTCAAAGCCAATAATATCTGCATTTGCTTCGCTGTAATTCTTCAACAGGTGTCAAAGCCTGAGCTGATGATGGGACACGAGCTCTACTAAATAAAAAGCTGCAGGATTTCCTCTCTCTCTCTCTCTCTCTCTCTCTCTCTCTCACCTGCTTTCATCTGGCGTCACTCCATCACCACGCATGTCCACTCAGTGGTCAGATCCACTCGGTGTTTCCTCAGCAGCTCACCTGTACTGTGAACTAAATCAAAGCGCGAGCCTGAATTTAAAAAAAAAGCACTTCCGCAATAGGAGATAAATCTCCTGTAAATAATAAAGCCGCAGGTTTAACCCCTGTCCACACACAGGTCCGAGCTCCACACTGCTGTCTTACTTCCTAGCTTTTTCACTAGACAGCCATCCCCCGCCCTGTGGAAGGCCAAGCGGCTCAAAACCCCGCGAGATCGCGGCAACACGCCCTTTCACACCTTCACACGAATCCTGTCGAGATCCTGATAAACTCCCAGTTCTACAACAGACTGGTTATATGATGAAGATCCTCTAAAGCTGAGATCTCAGGATATTCTTCGTACATCATGCACAAAGGCACAGTTTTTTATTTATTCTTATTATTTTCATGCTTTGAAAATGCTTTGTTTCCGAGCCACGTGATTTTCCTCTTCAGATCCAGTGTGGAATATTAAATAAACCTCTGCAGTAAGAGCAGTATGTGTAATTCCAGTCTACAATCCACCTCAGAAATACTCTTCCTCATTTCACGTTATCTCTGAGTGTACGTATTTATTAAAAAAAAAAATAGTAATAGTTTATGAAAAATATTTAATATTATATTTGTGCATTCCAGCATAAAGTAGAAATAAATGTGTTCTTAGTCATAGTGCGTAGTATTCTGTAATATATTATTGTATTGCTTTACTCTCAGCGTTTTAAAAAGAGCTCATGATTTTGAAGTTTTCACACCTCAGTACCTAGCATTTAACTCATCCGCTACTAATACCTCTGTCATCACCCACTCTGGAGCCTGAGCGAGACACCAGCACGCAGATTCTGCCTCGTTTACAGGAACAGAAACAAGGCGGAGATCGTTTTCCTGAATGCTGCACTGTCGGCTGTCAGAATCAGAAACGTGTTCACAAACCTGTTCATTTTACTGACAGAAAACGGCCGGAATGATAACTCCGAAACTTCATGCAACTACTAGCAAGATGGACAGTTGGGTTGTAAATAGTATTCAGCAAGGTAGATAATCACGTAGCATTGCTAGCTAACATTATAGTAGCT
>JAUCMX010000005.1:220044-227744 GCA_033459395.1 Hemibagrus guttatus | reverse complement strand
TAATCCAATCATTTTACTGGCTTTAATTCCCACTGGGTCAAATTTATCATCACTGAATGAAGAAAAAAGCTTCTTTTTACTGTTCAGGGATTTCAGACAGGGGCCCAAACTACAGAACCTGAACACAGTCACGTGATTAACGCTCTACTGTTAGCCGCAGCTTCAGATCTGTATGGTAACTCCACAATCAGATGAATTTTGTATATTCTGACATATAATTTCACAGATTTAAATTTAGCATGTTAGCTAACTGACTTAAAATAAGAATTTAAAGAGAATAGTTGAAAATGTAGGAATTACATGTACAGTGTGATTATTGTGATCCTGACAGTATTTCTGCAAGATTCTTCATATTTTCTGCTTTTGAAATAAACCTAATCTTATCAGTATTACTGCATATGCAAAGTATATTCAAATGATATGCAAATGAAGTGATTTGTATAGAAATATCAGCTGTTTGTGTAGTAGTATCATAAAGCTGGATGAGTTACACACATGTCAGTGTGTGTCTGTTACAGGCTGTTACAGTGATGTCATCACTCACGCTGGTGCATTGTGGGTAACAAGCTCTGAATAAAAAAAAGAAAAAAGAACAAGAGTCTGAATTTTCTCCTCATGTGTGACTCAGTGTGTTCAGACCTTATTACTGCTCTGCTTGTGTGCTTGTGTGTGTGTGTGTGTGTGTGTGTGTGTGTTTACTTTATCAGTGAGTGAAATGTGGATTTGTATAAACTACAGTTCAACAGTTTGTATTTAATAATTTATTAAAATGTTGAAACAGATTCAATCTGTTACACAACATTTACTGCCATTTCTCTCTCTCTCTCTCTCTCTCTTTCTCTCTCTCTCTCCTCTCTCTCCCCTCTCTCTCTCTCTCTATATATATATATATATATATATATTACATACATACATATGTATCAAGTGTTGAGGATGCAGAAGATAGGGATAGGTGGAGAGAGATGATTCGCTGTGGCGACCCCTGAAGGGAAAAGCCCAAAGAAGAAGAAGACATACATACATATGTGTGTGTGTGTGTGTGTGAGTGTGTGTGTGTGAGTGTGTGTATTTATTACAGTAACTGGCCAAGTGTAAACATTTATTCAGATCATTTTTTTACGGCAAAATCTCTTGAGGTTCAGGTTAGAGAGTAAAAGTTGTGACAATGCGCCCCCTGGTGGAGAACCCCCCTCTCTCTCTCTCTCTCTCTCTCTCTCTCTCTCTCTCCACCACACACACACACACACACACACACACACACACAATGCTCAATTCTTCAGAAGTAGAGGATGACGAGAATCTCTAATGATATTTATCAATTAACATAATAAACCATTGGAAAGCAGACCTTTTTACTCATCCCCTCTTTCTCTCCCTCCTCCATCCCTCCATTTTCTCTCTCCCTCCATCCATCCCTCTCTCCCTCCATCCATCCTTCAATTGCCTCTCTCCCTCCATCCATCCATCCCTCCATCCCTCTCTCCCTCCATCCATCCCTCTCTCCCTCCATCCATCCCTCTCTCCCTCCATCCATCCTTCCATTCTCTCTCCCTCATCCATCCCTCCATTCTCTCTCCCTTCATTCCCTCACTCCCTCCATCCATCCCTCTCTCCCTCCATGCCTCCCTCCCTTCACAAATATTCCTATAACTACTGTAAACTACTGCTACAGACAGATCACCTGATACCTTCATTATTTCTGCTGATTTTAATCATACAATTCTGTACAACCCCAAAAACATCTGTACTACCCCAAATAAACATCTGTACTACCCCAAATAAACATCTGTACTACCCCAAATAAACATCTGTACTACCCCAAATAAACATCTGTACTACCCAAATAAACATCTGTACTACCCCAAAACATCCGTACTACCCTAATAAACATTTGTTCTGTCCCAAAAACATCTGCATTACCCTAATAAACATCTGCACTACCCTAATAAACATCTGTACTACCCCAATACATTTGTGCTACTAAAATAAACATATATACTACCACAAAATATTTGTACTACCACAATAAACATCTGTACTACCCCCAAACATATCTGTACTACCCCAAAACATTTGTACTACCACAATAAACATCTGTACTACCACAATAAACATCTGTACTACCCCCAAAAATATATGTACTACCCCAAAACATATGTACTATCACAATAAACATCTGTACTACCACAATAACCATTTGTACTAGCCCAAAAACATCTGTAATACCCAAATAAACATCTGTACTACCCCAAAACAACATCTGTACTACCCCAATACATCTGTGCTACTAAAATAAACATATATACTACCCCAAAACATTTGTACTACCACAATAAACATCTGTACTAACCCCAAAAAATATCTGTACTACCCTAGAACATATGTACTACCCCAAAACATATATACTATCCCAAAATATTTGTACTAACACAATAAACATCTGTACTACCACTAAACATCTGTACTACTCCCAAAACATATATACTACCCCAGAACATATGTACTACCACAATAAACATCTGTACTACTCCAGAAACATCTGTACTACTCTAATAAACATCGGTGCTACCCCAATAAACACATATACTACCCCAAAACATCTGTACTACCCCAATAAACATTTGTTCTGCCCCCAAAACATCTGCGCTACTTTAATAAACATCTGTACAACCCAAAACATATGTACTATCCCCAAAAACATCTGTACTACCCCAAAACATCTGTACTACCCCAAAACATCTGTACTATCCCCTAATAAACATCTGTGCTACCCCAATAAACACATATACTACCCCAAAACATCTGTACTACCCCAATAAACATTTGTTCTGCCCCCAAAATATCTGTGCTACTCTAATAAACATCTGTACTACCCCAAAACATATGTACTACCCCCCAAAACATCTGTACTACCCCAAAACATATATACTACCCCAAAACATCTGTACTACCACTATAAACATCTGTACTACCCCAAAAAACATCTGTACTACCCAAATAAACATCTGTACTACTCCAAACATCTGTACTACCACAATAAACATTTTTACTACCCCAAAACATCTGTAATACCCAAATAAACATCTGTACTACCCCAAACAACATCTGTACTACCCCAATACATCTGTGCTACTAAAATAAACATATATACTACCCCAAAACATATATACTATCCCGAAACATTTGTACTACCACAATAAACATCTGTACTACCCCCAAAAATATCTGTACTACCCCAAAACATCTGTACTACACCAAAACATATATACTATCTCAGAACATATGTACTACCACAATAAACATCTGTACTACCCCAAAAACATCTGTACTACCCCAGAAACAGCTGTACTACCCTAATAAACATCTGTGCTACCCCAATAAACACATATACTACCCCAAAACATCTGCACTACCACAATAAACGTCTGTACTACCCCCAAAAACATCTGTACTACCCAAATAAACATCTGCACTACCCCAAACAACATCTGTACTACCACAAAAAACATTTGTACTACCCCAAAACATCTGTACTACCCAAGTAAACATCTGAACTACCCCAAACAACATCTGTTCTACCCCAATACATCTGTGCTACTAAAATAAACATATATACTACCCCAAAACATATATACTATCCCAAAATATTTGTACTAACACAATAAACATCTGTACTACCACTAAACATCTGTACTACCCCCAAAACATATATACTACCCCAAAACATCTGTACTACCCTAATAAACATCTGTGCTACCCCAATAAACACATATACTACCCCAAAACATCTGTACTACCCCAATAAACATTTGTTCTGCCCCCAAAACATCTGCGCTACTCTAATAAACATCTGTACTACCCCAAAACATATGTACTACCCCAAAACATCTGTACTATCCCCAAAAACATCTGTACTACCCCAAAACATCTGTACTACCCTAATAAACATCTGTGCTACCCCAATAAACACATATACTACCCAAAACATCTGTACTACCCCAATAAACATTTGTTCTGCCCCAAAAACATCTGCGCTACTCTAATAAACAGCTGTACTACCCCAATACATCTGTGCTACTAAAATAAACATATATACTACCCCAAAACATCTGTAATACCCAAATAAACATCTGTACTACCCCAAACAACATCTGTACTACCCCAATACATCTGTGCTACTAAAATAAACATATATACTACCCCAAAACATATATACTATCCCGAAACATTTGTACTACCACAATAAACATCTGTACTACCCCCAAAAATATCTGTACTACCCCAAAACATATGTACTACCCCAAAACATCTGTACTACACCAAAACATATATACTATCTCAGAACATATGTACTACCACAATAAACATCTGTACTACCCCAAAAACATCTGTACTACCCCAGAAACAGCTGTACTACCCTAATAAACATCTGTGCTACCCCAATAAACACATATACTACCCCAAAACATCTGCACTACCACAATAAACGTCTGTACTACCCCCAAAAACATCTGTACTACCCAAATAAACATCTGCACTGCCCCAAACAACATCTGTACTACCACAAAAAACATTTGTACTACCCCAAAACATCTGTACTACCCAAATAAACATCTGTACTACCCCAAACAACATCTGTACTACCCCAATACATCTGTGCTACTAAAATAAACATATATACTACCCCAAAACATATATACTATCCCAAAATATTTGTACTAACACAATAAACATCTGTACTACCACTAAACATCTGTACTACCCCCAAAACATATATACTACCCCAAAACATCTGTACTACCCTAATAAACATCTGTGCTACCCCAATAAACACATATACTACCCCAAAACATCTGTACTACCCCAATAAACATTTGTTCTGCCCCCAAAACATCTGCGCTACTCTAATAAACATCTGTACTACCCCAAAACATATGTACTACCCTAATAAACATCTGTGCTACCCCAATAAACACATATACTACCCAAAACATCTGTACTACCCCAATAAACATTTGTTCTGCCCCAAAAACATCTGCGCTACTCTAATAAACAGCTGTACTACCCCAATACATCTGTGCTACTAAAATAAACATATATACTACCCCAAAACATTTGTACTACCACAATAAACATCTGTACTACCACAATAAACATTTGTACTACCCCCAAAAATATCTGTACTACCCCAAAACATATGCACTACCACAATAAACATCTGTACTACCTCCAAAAATATCTGTACTACCCCAATACATATGTACTACCCCAAAACATTTGTACTACCACAATAAACATCTGTACTACCACAATAAACATCTGTACTACCCCCAAAATATCTGTACTACCCCAAAACATATATACTATCCCAAAACATTTGTACTACCACAATAAACATCTGTACTACCCCAAAACATATGTACTACCCCAAAACATATGTACTATCTCCAAAAACATCTGTACTACCCCAAAACATATGTACTATCCCCCAACACATCTGTACTACCCTAATTAACATCTGTGCTACCCCAATAAACACATATACTACCCCAAAACATCTGTACTACCCCAATAAACATTTCTTCTGCCCCAAAAACATCTGCGCTACTCTAATAAACATCTGTACTACCCCAAAACATATGTACTACCCCCCAAAACATCTGTACTACCCCAAAACATCTGTACTACCCCAAAACATCTGTACTACCCCAAAAAAAACATCTGTACTACCCAAATAAACATCTGCACTACCCCAAACAACATCTGTACTACCCAATACATCTTTGCTACTAAAATAAACATATATACTACCCCAAAACATATATACTACCACAATAAACATCTGTACTACCCACAAAAATATCTGTACTACCCCAAAACATATGTACTACCCCAAAACATCTGTACTACCCCAAAACATATATACTACCCCAAAACATCTGTACTACCCCAAAAACATCTGTACTACCCCAAAAACATCTGTACTACCCCAAAAACATCTGTATTACCCTAATAAACATCTGTGCTACCCCAATAAACACATATACTACCCCAATAAACACATATACTACCCCAAAACATCTGTACTACCCCAATAAACATTTGTTCTGCCCCCAAAACATCTGCACTACTCTAATAAACATCTGTACTACCCCAAAACATATGTACTACCCCAAAACATCTGTACTATCCCCCAAAACATCTGTACTACCCCAAAACATATGTACTATCCCCAAAACATCTGTACTACCCTAATAAACATCTGTGCTACCCCAATAAACACATATACTACCCCAAAACATCTGTACTACCCCAATAAGCATTTGTTCTGCCCCAAAAACATCTGCGCTACTCTAATAAACATCTGTACTACCCCAAAACATATGTACTACTCCCAAAAACACCTGTACTACCCCAAAACATCTGTACTACCCCAAAACATATATACTACCCCAAAACATCTGTACTACCCCCAAAAACATCTGTACTACCCCAAAACATCTGTACTACCCCAAAACATCTGTACTACCCCAAAAAACATCTGTACTACCCAAATAAACATCTGCACTACCCCAAACAACATCTGTACTACCCTAATAAACATCTGTGCTACCCCAATAAACACATATACTACCAAAACATCTGTACTACCCCAATAAGCATTTGTTCTGCCCCAAAAACATCTGCGCTACTCTAATAAACATCTGTACTACCCCAAAACATATGTACTACTCCCAAAAACATCTGTACTACCCCAAAACATCTGTACTACCCCAAAACATCTGTACTACCCCAAAACATCTGTACTACCCCAAAACATCTTACTACCACAAAAACATCTGTACTACCACAAAAAACATCTGTACTACCACAATAAACATCTGTACTACCCACAAAAATATCTGTACTACCCCAAAACATATGTACTACCCCAAAACATATATACTACCCCAAAACATCTGTACTACCCCAAAACATCTGTACTACCCCAAAAACATCTGTACTACCCCAAAAACATCTGTACTACCCTAATAAACATCTGTGGTACCCCAATAAACACATATACTACCCCAATAAACACATATACTACCCCAAAACATCTGTACTACCCCAAAAACATCTGTACTACCCCAAAACATCTGTACTACCCCCAAAAACATCTGTACTACCCCAAAACATCTGTACTACCCCCAAAAACATCTGTACTACCCCAAAACATCTGTACTACCCCAAAACAACATCTGTACTACCCAAAACAACATCTGTACTACCCTAATAAACATCTGTGCTACCCCAATAAACACATATACTACCCCAAAACATCTGTACTACCCCAATAAGCATTTGTTCTGCCCCAAAAACATCTGCGCTACTCTAATAAACATCTGTACTACCCCAAAACATATGTACTACTCCCAAAAACATCTGTACTACCCCAAAACATCTGTACTACCCCAAAACATATATACTACCCCAAAACATATGTACTACCCCCAAAAACATCTGTACTACCCCAAAACATCTGTACTACCCCAAAACATCTGTACTACCCCAAAAAAACATCTGTACTACCACAATAAACATCTGTACTACCCACAAAAATATCTGTACTTCCCCAAAACATATGTACTACCCCAAAACATATATACTACCCCAAAACATCTGTACTACCCCAAAAACATCTGTACTACCCTAATAAA
>JAUCMX010000005.1:192544-215044 GCA_033459395.1 Hemibagrus guttatus | reverse complement strand
TAATGTAGACCCTGTTACAATATAAACCCTGTTCAAATGTAAACCCTGTTCTAATGTAGACCCTGTTACAATATAAACCCTGTTCAAATGTAAACCCTGTTCTAATGTAGACCCTGTTACAATATAAACCCTGTTCTAATGTAAACCCTGTTACAATGTAGACCCTGTTACAATGTAAACCCTGTTACAATGTAAACCCTGTTCTAATGTAGACCCTGTTACAATGTAGACCCTGTTACAATGTAGACCCTCTTCTAATGTAAACCCTGTAATAATGTGACCCTGTTAGAATGTAGACCATGTTCTAATGTACACCATTGTTTTAATGTAGACCCTGTTGCAATATAAACCCTGTTCTAATGTAGACCCTGTTACAATGTAGGCCCTGTTCTAAGGTAGAAAATGTTACAATGTAAACCCTGTTCTAATGTAAACACTGTTCTAATGTAGACCCTGTTACAATGTAGACCCTCTTCTAATGTAAACCCTGTTCTAATGTAAACCCCATTCCAATGTAGACCCTGTTCTAATGTAGACACTGTTCTAATGTAGACCCTGTTACAATGTAGACCCTCTTCTAATGTAAACCCTGTTCTAATGTAAACCCTGTTCCAATGTAGACCCTGTTCTAATGTAAACCCTGTCACAATGTAAACCCTGTTCTAATGTAGACCCTGTTACAATGTAGACCCTGTTCTAATGTAGACCCTGTTACAATGTAGATCCTGTTACAATGTAGACCCTCTTCTAATGTAAACCCTGTAATAATGTGACCCTGTTAGAATGTAGACCATGTTCTAATGTAGACCCTGTTACAATATAAACCCTGTTACAATTTAGACCCTGTTCTAATGTAGACCCTGTTACAATGTAGACCCTGTTCTAATGTAGACCCTGTTACAATGTAGACCCTGTTCTAATGTAGACCCTGTTACAATGTAGACCCTGTTCTAATGTAGACCCTGTTACAATGTAGACCCTGTTACAATGTAGACCCTGTTACAATGTAAACCCTGTTCTAATGTAGACCCTGTTCTAATGTAAACCCTGTTCTAATGTAGATCCTGTTATAATGTAGACCCTGTTCTAATGTAGACCCTGTTCTAATGTAAACCCTGTTTTAATGTAGACCTTGTTACAATGTAGACCCTCTTCTAATGTAAACCCTGTTACAATGTAAACCCTGTAATAATGTAGACCCTGTTACAATGTAAACCCTGTTACAATGTAGACCCTGTTCTAATGTAGACCCTGTTACAATGTAGACCCTGTTACAATGTAGACTCTGTTACAATGTAGACCCTGTTACAATGTAGACCCTGTTCTAATGTAAACCCTGTTCTAATGTAAACCCTGTTACAATGTAGACCCTGTTCTAATGTAGACCCTGTTCTAATGTAAACCCTGTTCTAATGTAGACCCTGTTACAATGTAGACCCTATTCTAATATAAACCCTGTAATAATGTGACCCTGTTAGAATGTAGACCATGTTCTAATGTAGACCATTGTTTTAATGTAGACCCTGTTACAATATAAACCCTGTTCTAATGTAGACCCTGTTACAATGTAGACCCTGTTACAATTTAGACCCTGTTCTAATGTAGACCCTGTTACAATGTAGACCCTGTTACAATGTAGACTCTGTTACAATGTAGACCCTGTTACAATGTAGACCCTGTTCTAATGTAGACCCTGTTACAATGTAGACCCTGTTACAATGTAGGCCCTGTTCTAAGGTAGAAAATGTTACAATGTAAACCCTGTTCTAATGTAGACACTGTTCTAATGTAGACCCCGTTACAATGTAGACCCTCTTCTAATGTAAACCCTGTTCTAATGTAAACCCCATTCCAATGTAGACCCTGTTCTAATGTAAACCCTGTCACAATGTAAACCCTGTTCTAATGTAGACCCTGTTACAATGTATACCCTGTTCTAATGTAGACCATGTTACAATGTAGACCCTGTTTCAATGTAAACCCTGTTCTAATGTAGACCCTGTTATAATATAGACCATGTTATTATGTAGACCCTGTTACAATGTAGACCCTGTTACAATGTAAACCCTGTAAAAATGTAGACCCTGTTACAATGTAAACCCTGTAATAATGTAGACCCTGTTCTAATGTAAACCCTGTTCAAATGTAGACCCTGTTCAAATGTAGACCCTGTTCTAATGTAGACCCTGCTCTAATGTAGACCCTGCTCTAATGTAGACCCTGTTACAATGTAGACCCTGTTCTAATGTAGACCCTGTTCTAATGTAGACCCTGTTCTAATGTAAACCCTGTTCTAATGTAGACACTGTTCTAATGTAGACCCTGTTACAATGTAAATCCTGTTCTAATGTAGACCCTGTTACAATGTAAACCCTGTTCTAATGTAGACCCTGTTCTAATGTAGACCCTGTTACAATGTAAACCCTGTTCTAATGTAGATCCTGTTCTAATGTAGACCCTGTTACAATGTAAACCCTGTTCTAATGTAGACCCTGTTCTAATGTAGACCCTGTACAATGTAGACCCTGTACAATGTAGACCCTGTTCTAATATAGACCCTGCTACAATGTAAACCTTATTCTAATGTAGACCCTGTTACAATCTAAACCCTGTTCTAATGTAGACCATGTTACAATGTAGACCCTGTTACAATGTAAACCCTGTAATAATGTAGACCGTGTTCTAATGTAGACCCTGTTACAATGTAGACCCTGTTACAATGTAAACCTGTTCTAATGTAGACCCTGTCCTAATGTAGACCCTGTTCTAATGTAAACCCTGTACAATGTAGACCCTGTTACATTGTAAACCCTGTTCTAATGTAGACCCTGCTAAAATGTAAACCCTCTTCTAATGTAAACCCTGTTCTAATGTAGACCCTGTTACAATGTAAACCCTGTCCTAATGTAGACCCTATTACAATGGTTCATTCATTCATTGTCTACCGCTTATCCGATCTATTCTCGGGTCACGGGGAGCCTGTGCCTATCTCAGGCGTCATTGGGCATCAAGGCAGGATACACCCTGGACGGAGTGCCAACCCATCGCAGGGCACACACACACTCTCATTCACTCACACAATCACACACTACGGACAACTTAGAGATGCCAATCAACCTACCATGCATGTCTTTGGACCGGGGGAGGAAACTGGAGTACCCGGAGGAAACCCCCGAGGCATGGGGAGAACTCCACACACACATGGCGGAGGCGGGAATCAAACCCCAAACCCTGGAGGTGTGAGGCAAACGTGCTAACCACTAAGCCACCGTGCCCCCCTCCTATTACAATGGTCTACATTGTAAATGGTTTTACAATGTAGACCCTGTTAGAATGTAGACCCTGTCCTAATGTAGACACTGTCCTAATGTAGACCCTGTTCTAATGTAAACCCTGTTCTAATGTAGACCCTGTCCTAATGTAGACCCTGTCCCGATGTAGACCCTGTCCTAATGTAGACCCTGTCCCAATGTAGACCCTGTTTTTATGTAAACCCTGTTCTAATGTAGACCCTGTCCTAATGTAATCCCTGTTATAATGTAGACCCTGTTATAAACATTATAAACAATAAACATATTAAGATGTGATAAAGGTGTGATAAACTTGGCTCACCTGACCCTCTCTCCATAAACAACACTCTTGATGTGGGCAAGAAGTTGCTGCCGTTCACTAGAAGCTCCACCCCTCCATCCACCAAACAGGAAGTGATGCTGATGGACTCAATTGTAGGTAACTCCTGAGCTGAGCGCTGGGCTGCACACAGGAATGGGTGGAGTTACATCACCCATAACAACAGCAACCATAGCAACAGCCATGACGATATGGTCATTTCTAATTTACTGTGCTATAAATGATCAAGATTAGTTATAGATGTTTTTATAATATTTTGTAATATTTACAATAATTTACATATATAATTTTTGTTATTTCATGGACTGAAAATATTTACAGTACATTTCTCTGCTGCTCTGAGGAACACATTTCATTGGTGAAGTGGTTACCATGGAGACGGAATTCACCGTCTGTACTTTACACCATGAGCAGTCACTCACTCAGTGTCCAGTCTTCACCACAACACCATACATCATTACTGCAGAAAGTAGCTGCACTCACAGCACTCGATTGGCTGAGAGGCCACCTGCAGCGCTAACACTCGTCCAGGTGGAGCGAGGGGAGGAGCTAAAGGCAGGTGAGTCCTGAAGACCAATCGCACACGGGTATTCTTCCTCCCAACGTCTGTCTCTCCTTTCCTCAGCTCGATGTCCGAGTTCCTCAACTTTAGGACCCCTGCACAGTCAATACTGCACAGAACAGAGAGATGAAGCATACACACACACACACACACACACACACCTGTGCACACATACTCACAAATGCTCACACTCACACACACCTGCTCACACACACACAAACACACCTTCACACACACACACACACACACACACACACACCTGTGCACAAATACACACCACTTGTGCGCGCACATACACACACACACACACACACACACACACACACACAGTGTTCTCACAGTGCTGTCATGTTGGTCTCGGGGTTTAAAGGAATCTCCAGTAGCTTGGTTCCAGCCTGCATGCTCTCCTGACTCGCTGTACCAACCATCTTCCCCGTCACCCTGTAAACACACACACACAGAGTTTTATTCATTTATTCAGTGTAGCTGACTAGGAAAAGCTAATTTAAAGAAACATTACAAGGCTAATATAGCTGATGAATTGTCATACATTAGCATCGTGCTAATTCAATTCAAATTTAAAATATTTAGATTTTAAGGATGATGATCATCCGAGTACCTGTGTATTTGATAAAATGGATGTGGACGAATCGATCTGTCATCTGCGGTTCCTACAAAAACCTGTAAGGACAGTGGTTGACGCTCCGCATATCCCACCAGCTGGAAAAGAGACAAACAAACAAAAAAAACTAAACAAAAACAAACATCAGTCAAATAAACTTCCTCATAAGCGTCCATCAACCTGGTTATTAGCCACGTTTCTTATTAACTGTGATTGTAGCTGTTTATTAGCTATATTTTTGTGTAAGTTAGCATGATTCAGCTAGACGGGCAAACCGCGTTTCGTGCCGACAGAAACGCAGCTCTGTGCAGTAAGACTCGCGGTGGTGGTGTGTGTGTTTACATCAACACTGAATGGTGCAAGAACTCTGTGCTTGTTTCTAGCTACTGTTCATCGTTAGTGGAGTTTGTGACTGTTAGATGCAGACCATTTTATTTACCACGGCAATTCACCACCGCTTTCATTTTCGGAGTGTACATTCCCCCCAGGGCTAATGCTAAAGAGGCTCTGTGAGAGCTCTTAGCGGAGCTATTAGCGAGCTGCAGAATGCTCACCCCCATGGACTGTTTATTATCGCCGGAGATTTCAATCATGCAAATCTCAAGTCTGTTCTCCCTAAATTCCATCAGCATGTGGATTTTGCCACGAGAGGCACGAACATGCTGGATCTTATTTATACAAATATTCCCGGTGCATATCGTGCGGAGCCCCGCCCCCACCTCGGCTACTCTACACATCTCTGTTATGCTAATTCCAACATACAGACCGCTCGTCAGACACAAGACAAACTGTCTTGAGCCATCAGAGAGGCGAAGCGCACACACGCCCAGAGAATCCACGGCCACTTTCAAGACAGCGGAGACTCCCGGCGCATGTGGCAAGGCATACAGGCGATCACAAACTACAAGACCATCTGTCTGTGACAGTGACGCCTCCCTCCCAGATGCGCTGAATGACTTCTACGCTTGGTTCGAGGCACAGAACAATGTAGTGGTGAGGAAGACCATCCCTCCTCCTAACGACCAGGTGCTCTGTCTTTCCACAGCAGACGTGAAGAGAACTCTATGCAGAGTTAACCCATGGAAGTCTGCTGGACCGGACAACATTCCTGGCAGAGTGCTCAGGGAATGTGCAGAACAGCTAGAGGATGTCTTCACTGACATATTCAACATTTCCCTGAGCAGCGCTGTTGTTCCTACGTGCCTCAAGACAATGACCATCGTCCCCGTGCCGAAGATACAGTTTCCTGCCTCAATGACTACCGTCCCGTTGCACTCACACCCATCGTGATGAAATGCTTCGAAAGGCTTGTCATGAGGCACATCAAGACCCAGCTACCACCTTCACTGGACCCCTTGCAGTTTGCGTGTCATCCGAATTGCTCCATGGACAATGTCATCACCACATCCCTCCATCTGTCCCTCACACACCTGGACAATAAGGACACATATATATGAATGCTGTTCATAGACTTCAGTTCAACATTCAAAACAATCATCCCTCAGCACCTCATTGAGAAACTGAGCCTGCTGGGCCTGAACACCTCCCTCTGCAACTGGATCCTGAACTTCCTGACTGGGAGAGCTCAGTCAGTCCGGATCGGGACCAGCCTCTCCAGCACCACCACACTGCGCACTGGAGTCCCTCAGGGCTGTGTGCTCAGCCCACTGCTGTTCACTTTGCTGACGCACGACTGTGCAGCAATGCACAGTTCTAACCACATCATCAAGTTCGCCGATGACACAACTGTGGTGGGTCTCATCAGCAAGAACGATGAGTCAGCGTACAGAGAGGAGGTGCAACAACTAACAGTCTGGTGTAAAGCCAACAGCCTGTTTCTGAACATCGATAAGACTAAAGAGACGGTTGTTGACTTTAGGAGAGCACAGAATGACCATTCTCCGCTGTTCATCGACGGATCCCCGGTGGAGATCGTCAAGAGCACCAAATTCCTTGGTGTAGATCTAGTGAACTTCACCTGGTCACTCAACACCACCTCCATCACCAAGAAAGCCCAGCAGCACCTCTACTTCCTGTGGAGGCTGAGGAAAGCCCATCTACCTCCCCCCATCCTGACCATGTTCTACAGAGGGACCATCGAGAGCGTCCTGAGCAGCTGCATCACTGCCTGGTTTGGGAATTGTACCGTCTCGGAATGCAAGACCCTGTGGCGTACAATGAGGACAGCTGAGAAGATCATTGGAGTCCCTTTCTCCTCTATCATGGACATGTACACCACACGCTGCATCCGTAAAGCAAACAGCAATGTGGACAACCCCACACACCCTTCACATACACACACACACACACACACACACACACACATACACACACTCTTCACCCTCCTGCCATCTAGAAAGAGGTACCAAAGCATTTGGGCCCTCACAACCAGACTGTGTAACAGTTTCTTTCCACAAGCCATCAGGCTCCTCAACATCCAGAACTGAACTACCAGCTCTCTCACACACACATACCCACCTGTGTGAACACACACATACCCACCTGTGTGAACGGACTCTCAATATATTGTTACATTCTATTTGCACTACCTCAACCACTGTTATAAATGATGACTTACTTGCACTTTAACGGCTGCTAATATATTTTTGCACACTACAAATGGACATGCTGCTATGTATATGGTTACAAACATATATGTAATGCACATCACATTCTGTCTCGCCCATTGCACGTTTTTGTGTTCGGTCTTGTGTTCTTTCTGTACTTTGTCTTTGCACTGTCTTGTCTTTGCACTGTTTGTACACATTGCACTTTATGTAGCTAGAACAAACTTCTGTCCTAGCTCTGTGTTGTTGTTTCAGTTTTGTAATTACGTGTGTTGTTTTAATGTAGCACCAGGGTCCTGGAGAAACGTTGTCTCATTTCACTATGTACTGCGTCACCTATATGTGGCTGGAATGACAAAAAAAAGCTTCTTGACTTGACTTGACTTGACTTGATGCTGTGGAGCACTAGTGGTAGCTGTGTTAGCTAACTATCTTGGGAACTGATTAAATGTAAATCTGATTAAGATAATTCTTAAACTGAATCTTAAAATGATTTTGCAAACCAGTGATTATTTTTTGATGTGCTCGATGATCTGTTGTCTGTTAGCTTTTATCATTAGTCACATTAGCATTTTAATGTATTTTATATTAGCTTACATGCTAGCTGTGATTATACTGTGAGTTTGTGGTAAACGGCTGTGAGCAATGGGTTGAAAAGAGAGATAAATATTAATGTTAATATTAATAAACCTTCACTACAGGATGTCCTCCTGGTGACGCCTTCACGGCTCCTCGACTTCCTTCTGTCTCATAATGAGCGCGATGGTGAGGACGTGGCTGAACATCGATCCGCAGCTCGTACTGATCGAACTGACACGGCAATGGCCAATCGAGCGGCGGCAACGCATTCGACCTACAACATCAAACACAACCAAGAGCAACAATCATCAAGTTATTCTGGGCGTGTCCCAATCCACACACCTTTTTCTCCTTATAGTCCAATTAAACATAAACACGAGTCCATTGTGGGCATGTCCCAAACCACCATCCTGTTCACTGCATAAACACCATCATTAGCTTCTTGAGGGCGTGTCCCTAACCACAATAATAAGGAAAAAGTAGTGCACTAAATAATAAATGGTGCACGTGTGTGTGTGTGTGTGTGTGTGTGTGTGCGCGTGAGAGCACGTGTGAGAATGTGTATGTGAATGTGTGAGAGAGCATGTGTGTGCACGTGTTTGTGTGTGTGTGTGTGTGTGTGTGTGTGTGTGTGGTATATTGCATATACTGTGTGTGTGTATAAGGGTACGTGTGTGTGTGTGTGTGTGTGTGTGTGTGTGTGTGTGTGTGTGTGTGTGTGTGTGTGTGTGTGTGTGTGTGTGTGTTTGTTCTCCAACCTGAATATGGGGCTGTGGGCGCTGGCACGGGTTCTTCCCCAGCCGAGGGTGTTTGGTACAGAGAGGTAGTCCATGCCCAGGGTGGGAGGCTCCCTCCTGAGTTGCCCCAGGTCTGAGGGGGGGCAGGAGGTATTTGGGGCAGGAATCTGCTCCAGTTCCACATCTCGGGAGGAGACCTGTGTTTATAAAGTACATCACAATCTCAAACCCTAGAGGGTTCTGCTGGTGCTGCTGGACTGTGCTCAACGTTCTTATAGCAACCAATCAGAGCAAACTCGGGGGCGGGATCAGTTATGATTGGTTCAACTATGAGGCTGTGAAAACAGAGGAGGCGGGCTTTATGTTCTTTCATTGCATGGTGTAGTGAAGTTTTTACAGACAAAACCACAAAACAGAATAAACCGTTCTGGTTTTTTACAGTTTTGTTTTTTTTACAGTTCTTTATTGAACTGTGACACTCGACTTCAGATAGCCGTGGAGTTTTGTCTGAGATCTCGGGTTTGCAGTTCACATGTAACTACCACATGGCGTCTGACACTGAACACTTCACCATCTGAGGTAGAAACATCTTTAGATGACTCACATTTTAGACTTTTTAAAATTTTTTTACCAAAACATCTGAGGTAAATGCTTATGTTCTGGATGGTTCTGCAATCTTATAACCTAGCTTATGCTCAGCCTACATTACACCCAGTTGTCTAGCAACACTACTTTACTGAGTTAAATTGTGTGTCACCTCCCCCATATGGACTCTTTAGATTTTATCCCTAATATTTTACAGTCCCATCATAACCATGGTGATATTTTAGTAAAATAATCTGACCTGCTCCAGTGAGGTCTTCCTGGTCTTCTGAGGAATACTGAGCTCAATCTGGCCCTGAGACTGAGGGGCAGAGTCTCCCGTATCCAAGAACTGGACATGTTCTTCGGAGTAACTGCCCCTGCGGGAGTGGCTTGGTGAAGGAAGGGGGGAGTTTCTCCGTTTTTTCCCCCCAGGTGAGGTGGGTCGGGATGAGGGAGACAGGCAGAAGTGAGTTGTGGCTTCGCTAAGCTCCTCGTCTTCCACCAGGAGAGAATCGCAGCTCGACGCAGGGCTTAGCCAACCACGGGAAGATGGGCTAGAGGCAGGACTCGGGCTCAGAGATCCCGCCCCCATACTGCTGTCCCTGTAACAGTAGGGGTCGAGGAGGGGAAGGTAGAGACGGTCTCTGTCCCAGTAAGTTCCCCCTTCTGGAGTGAAATCATCATCAGGAGAGATGGTGGTGATTTGAATACTGGGACACTCCAAAACACGAGACTCCGAGACCTGAGACAGAGAGACGCTGAATCTGAGAAACTAGCGCTCCATGTATCTAGCTAGTTTTATGACATTACACATTCATTAAAAGGCTAAATTATTGTTCTTGCCTCACCTGCACAGATCGAGCCGGAAGACTCTCGTATGTCCCGCTGAACTCTCTCACCAGCGCTCGTCTGGGGGGTGGGGAATGCATGCCAGCCCTGTGATTGGATGGTGGAGGGGAAGGGAGGATTCCCATTGGCTGGCTGAGTGTGGAGGTCAGTTGGCTGTCAGAGACTGGTCAAGACAGGAAGTGATTAGAGAACATTAGAGATTATTATCATGAGAGTTAATTATCTCTAATCTAACGTAGTTCTGGACTCTGATTGGTGGATCAGGTGTTGATGAATTCTCTCTAACAGCAGCTCTGACTGTAGCGCACATTTATATTAATGCACTCACTTTGATACCTTATCGTTTCCATAGCAACAGCTACTTCACAGGGATGTTACAGCACACACTCCACATAGACAGATTAAAAACGAGTGAAACTGTTGATGTGGTGAAGTTTTCTGTAATGTGTAACACTGATAATAAACAGAATGAAAACGAGTGTAAAAGCTAATCATTAGTTAGGTTCTGTTACAGAAAATAAAGCCATTTCAGGTGTGAACAGTTACTCTGCTTCATCACTCCAACCTGAAGTTGATTATTTCACTATAATGACATGGCTTAAAATATAACTATTCCTTATATATATATATATATATATATATATATATATATATATACACACTAAATTGCCAAAAGTTTTGGGACACCCCTCCAAATCATTGAGTTCAGGTGTTTTTCAGGGGTTGGACTTGGCCCCTTAGCTCCAGTGAAAGGAACTCTTAATGCTTCAGCATACCAAGACATTTTGGACAATTTCAATGGTCAGACATTGAGCAATTTGAAGATGCCTCCTTCCTGTTCCAACATGACTGTGCACCAGTGACCAAAGCAAGGTCCATAAAAACATGGATGATTGAGTTTGCTGTGGAGGAACTTGACTGGCCTGCAAAGAGTCAACCCCATAGAACACCTTTGGAATGAATTAGAGCGGAGACTGCGAGCCAGGCCTTCTCGTCCAACATCAGTGTCTGACCTCACAATTTACAGCTGCAAAGGGCGGGACAACTCCATATTACATTCATGTGCAGATAAAGGCAGACATCCTAGTTTTGGAAAGGCTCAGAGTCTCCGCTCTAATTCATCCCAAAGGTGTTCTAACACGGGGAAGATATGCCTGGCGCGTGTTAGAGACCTGTCTTAGAGAAGCGTGCTTGAGACGCATGTTAGAGATGCGTGTTAGAGATGCGTATTAGAGATGAGTGTTAGAGACCCATTTTAGAGACCTGTGTTAGAGACGCATGCTTGAGACGTGTGTTAGAGTCACGTGTTACGGACGTGTGTTAGAGACCTGTCTTAGAGATCTGTCGTGGAGACGTGTTCTTGAGACACATGTTAGAGAACTGTGTTAGAGACACGTGTTAGAGACGCATGCTTTAGACTCGTGTTAGAGACCTGTGTCAGAGACATGTTAGAGATGTGTGCTTGAAACGTGTTAGAGATGTGTTAGAGATGTGTGTTAGAGATGTGTGTCAGAGACGTGTATTACAGACTTGTGTTAGCTTCCCACAGACGCGTGTTAGAAAAGTGTGTTAGAGACCTGTCTTAGAGACCTGTGTTTGAGACGTGTGCTTGAGACATGTGCTTGAGACGTGTGCTTGAGAGGTGTGCTAGCTTCCCACAGACGTGTGTTAGAGACACGTTAGAGACATGTTAGAGACGCGTGTCAGAGTGTTAGAGATCTGTGTTAGAGATGCGTGTTAGAGACGCGTTAGAGATCTGTGCTAGAGATGCGTGTTAGAGACATGTGTTAGCTTCCCACAGACGTGTTAGAGATGCGTGTTAGAAAAGTGTATTAGAGATGCGTGTTAGAGACCTGTCTTAGAGACTTGTGTTAGAGGCGTGTGTCAGAGACGCGTCTTAGAGACGCGTGATTGAGATGCGTACTTGAGACATGTGCTTGAGACGTGTGCTAGAGACGTGTGACAGAGACCTGTCTTAGAGACGTGTGTCAAAGACGTGTTAGCTTCCCACAGACGTGTGTTGGAGACGCATGTTAGAAAAGTGTGTTAGAGACCTGTCTTAGAGACCTGTGTTAGAGATGTGTAAAGACACGTCTTAGAGACGTGTGTTAGAGTCGTGTGTAAAAGACGTGTGCTTGAGACGTGTGACAGAGACCTGTCTTAGAGACGGGTGTTAGAGATGCGTGTTAGAGACGCATGCTTGAGACACGTGCTTAGAGATGTGTGTCAGAGATGTGTGTCAGAGACGTGCGTCAGAGAGGTTTGTTAGCTTCCCACAGACGTGTGTTAGAGACGTGTGTTAGAGACATGTGTTAGAGACGCATGTTAGAGATGCGTAATTGAGATGTGTGCTTCAGATGTGTGCTTGAGACGTGTGACAGAGACCTGTCTTAGAGACGTGTGTCAGAGATGTGTGTTAGCTTCCCACAGACGTGTGTTAGAGACGCGTGTTAGAAAAGTGTGTTAGAGACCTGTGTTAGATACGCGTGTTAGAGACGCGTGTTAGAGTGTTATAGATCTGTGTTAGAGACGCGTGTTAGGGATGCATGTTAGAGACACGTGATTGAGACACCTGCTTGAAACCTGTGTTAGAGACGTGTGCTTGAGATGTGTGCTTGAGTATTAGAGATCTGTGTTAGAGAAGCATGTTAGAGACATGTGTTAGAGACGCATGTTAGAGACATGTGTTAGAGTGTTAGAGATCTGTGTTAGAGAAGTGTGTTAGAGACGTGTGTTAGAGATGCGTGTTAGAGATGTGTGTTAGAGTGTTAGATTAGCGTGTTAGAGACGTGTGTTAGAGACACGCGTTAGAGTGTTAGAGACCTGTGTTAGAGAAGTGTGTTAGAGACCTGTGTTCGAGACGCATTGTTAGAGTGTTAGAGATCTGTGTTGGAGACGCATGTTAGAGACGCGTGTTAGAGTTTTAGATTAGCGTGTTAGAGACGTGTGTTAGAGATGCGTGTTAGAGTGTTAAAGACATGTGTTAGAGATCTGTGTTAGAGAAGCATGTTAGAGATGTGTGTTAGAGACGCATGTTAGAGACATGTGTTAGAGTGTTAGATTAGCGTGTTAGAGACGTGTGTTAGAGACACGCGTTAGAGTGTTAGAGACCTGTGTTAGAGAAGCGTGTTAGAGACCTGTGTTCGAGACGAATTGTTAGAGTGTTAGAGATCTGTGTTAGAGACGCATGTTAGAGACACGTGTTAGAGTTTTAGATTAGCGTGTTAGAGACGTGTGTTAGAGATGCGTGTTAGAGTGTTAAAGACATGTGTTAGAGATCTGTGTTAGAGAAGCATGTTAGAGATCTGTGTTAGAGACGCATGTTAGAGACGCGTGTTAGAGTTTTAGATTAGCGTGTTAGAGACGCGTGTTAGAGTGTTAGAGACATGTGTTAGAGACGCATGTTAGAGACATCTGTTAGAGATCTATGTTAGAGAAGCATGTTAGAGACATGTGTTAGAGTGTTAGAGATCTGTGTTAGAGAAGTGCGTTAGAGATGCGTGTTAGAGATGTGTGTTAGAGTGTTAGAGATCTGTGTTAGAGATGTGTGTTAGAGAAGTATGTTCGAGACGCATTGTTAGAGTGTTAGAGATGCGTGTTAGAGATGCGTGTTAGAGATGCGTGTTAGAGATGCGTGTTAGAGATGCGTGTTAGAGTGTTAGAGATCTGTGTTAGAGACACGTGTTAGAGACGTGTGTTAGAGTGTTAGAGATCTGTGTTAGAGATGTGTGTTAGAGAAGTATGTTCGAGACGCATTGTTAGAGTGTTAGAGATCTGTGTTAGAGAAGCGTGTTAGAGACGCGTGTTAGAGTTTTAGATTAGCGTGTTAGAAACGTGTGTTAGAGATGTGTGTTAGAGACCTATCTTATGACATGTTAGAGACGCGTGTTAGAGTGTTAGATTAGCGTGTTAGAGACGTGTGTTAGAGACACGTGTTAGAGAAGCGTGTTAGAGAGGCGTGTTAGAGAGGCGTGTTAGAGAGGCGTGTTAGAGAGGCATGTTAAAGACCTGTGTTAGAGACGCATTGTTAGAGTGTTAGAGATCTGTGTTAGAGAAGCGTGTTAGAGACGCGTGTTAGAGACGCGTGTTAGAGTTTTAGATTAGCGTGTTAGAGACGTGTGTTAGAGAAGTATGTTAGAGACACGTGTTAGAGACATGTGTTAGAGTGTTAGATTAGCGTGTTAGAGACGTGTGTTAGAGACACGTGTTAGAGAAGCGTGTTAGAGATCTGTGTTAGAGATCTGTGTTAGAGAAGCGTGTTAGAGACCTGTGTTAGAGAAGCGTGTTAGAGACCTGTCTTAGAGACACGTTAGAGACGCGTATTAGAGACGTGTGTTAGAGACGCGTGTTCGAGATCTGTGTTAGAGACGCGTTAGAGACGTGTGTTAGAGACGTGTGTTAGAGATCTGTCTTAGAGAAGCGTGTTAGAGACGCGTGTTAGAGACGCATGTTAGAGTGTTAGAGAAGCGCGTTAGAGACGCACGTTAGAGATCTGTTTTAGAGACGCGTGTTAGAGAAGCGTGTTAGAGAAGCGTGTTAGAGACGCATGTTAGAGTGTTAGAGAAGCGTGTTAGAGACGCGTGTTAGAGACACGTGTTAGTGTTAGAGATGTGTGTTAGAGAAGCGTGTTAGAGACGTGTGTTAGAGACCTATCTTATGACACGTTAGAGACGCGTGTTAGAGTGTTAGATTAGCGTGTTAGAGACGCGTGTTAGAGAAGCGTGTTAGAGAAGCGTGTTAGAGACCTGTCTTAGAGACACGTTAGAGACGCGTATTAGAGACGTGTGTTAGAGACGCGTGTTAGAGACGCATGTTAGAGACGCGTGTTAGAGATCTGTGTTAGAGACGTGTGTTAGAGACGTGTGTTAGAGATCTGTCTTAGAGAAGCGTGTTAGAGACGCGTGTTAGAGACGTGTGTTAGAGACGCGTGTTAGAGTGTTAGAGATCTGTGTTAGAGAAGTGTGTTAGATACACGTGTTAGATACACGTGTTAGATACACGTGTTAGAGAAGAGTGTTAGAGAAGCGTGTTAGAGACGCGTTAGAGACCTCGTGTTAGAGACGCATGTTAGAGTGTTAGAGAAGCGTGTTAGAGACGCGTGTTGTTAGAGTGTTAGAGAAGCGTGTTAGAGACCTGTGTTAGAGAAGCGTGTTAGAGACCTGTCTTAGAGACACGTTAGAGACGCGTATTAGAGACGTGTGTTAGAGACGCGTGTTAGAGATCTGTGTTAGAGACGCGTGTTAGAGATCTGTGTTAGAGACGTGTGTTAGAGACACGTGTTAGAGAAGCGTGTTAGAGATCTGTGTTAGAGATCTGTGTTAGAGAAGCGTGTTAGAGACCTGTGTTAGAGAAGCGTGTTAGAGACCTGTCTTAGAGACACGTTAGAGACGCGTATTAGAGACGTGTGTTAGAGACGCGTGTTAGAGATCTGTGTTAGAGACGCGTTAGAGACGTGTGTTAGAGACGTGTGTTAGAGATCTGTCTTAGAGAAGTGTGTTAGAGACGCGTGTTAGAGACGCATGTTAGAGTGTTAGAGAAGCGCGTTAGAGAAGCGCGTTAGAGACGCACGTTAGAGATCTGTTTTAGAGACGCGTGTTAGAGATCTGTTTTAGAGACGCGTGTTAGAGAAGCGTGTTAGAGACGCATGTTAGAGTGTTAGAGAAGCGTGTTAGAGACGCGTGTTAGAGACACGTGTTAGTGTTAGAGATGTGTGTTAGAGAAGCGTGTTAGAGACGTGTGTTAGAGACCTATCTTATGACACGTTAGAGACGCGTGTTAGAGTGTTAGATTAGCGTGTTAGAGACGCGTGTTAGAGAAGCGTGTTAGAGAAGCGTGTTAGAGACCTGTCTTAGAGACACGTTAGAGACGCGTATTAGAGACGTGTGTTAGAGACGCGTGTTAGAGACGCATGTTAGAGACGCGTGTTAGAGATCTGTGTTAGAGACGTGTGTTAGAGATCTGTCTTAGAGAAGCGTGTTAGAGACGCGTGTTAGAGACGCGTGTTAGAGACGCGTGTTAGAGACGCGTGTTAGAGACGCGTGTTAGAGACGCGTGTTAGAGTGTTAGAGATCTGTGTTAGAGAAGTGTGTTAGATACACGTGTTAGATACACGTGTTAGATACACGTGTTAGAGAAGAGTGTTAGAGAAGCGTGTTAGAGACGCGTTAGAGACCTCGTGTTAGAGACGCATGTTAGAGTGTTAGAGAAGCGCGTTAGAGACGCGTGTTGTTAGAGTGTTAGAGAAGCGTGTTAGAGACCTGTGTTAGAGAAGCGTGTTAGAGACCTGTCTTAGAGACACGTTAGAGACGCGTATTAGAGACGTGTGTTAGAGACGCGTGTTAGAGAAGCGTGTTAGAGATCTGTGTTAGAGATCTGTGTTAGAGAAGCGTGTTAGAGACCTGTGTTAGAGAAGCGTGTTAGAGACCTGTCTTAGAGACACGTTAGAGACGCGTATTAGAGACGTGTGTTAGAGACGCGTGTTAGAGATCTGTGTTAGAGACGCGTTAGAGACGTGTGTTAGAGACGTGTGTTAGAGATCTGTCTTAGAGAAGCGTGTTAGAGACGCGTGTTAGAGACGCATGTTAGAGTGTTAGAGAAGCGCGTTAGAGAAGCGCGTTAGAGACGCACGTTAGAGACGCACGTTAGAGACGCACGTTAGAGATCTGTTTTAGAGACACGTGTTAGAGAAGCGTGTTAGAGACGCGTGTTAGACACGTGTTAGTGTTAGAGATGTGTGTTAGAGAAGCGTGTTAGAGACGTGTGTTAGAGACCTATCTTATGACACGTTAGAGACACGTGTTAGAGTGTTAGATTAGCGTGTTAGAGACACGTGTTAGAGAAGCGTGTTAGAGACCTGTGTTAGAGACCTGTCTTAGAGACACGTTAGAGACGCGTATTAGAGACGTGTGTTAGAGATGCGTGTTAGAGACGCGTGTTAGAGATCTGTGTTAGAGACGTGTGTTAGAGACGTGTGTTAGAGATCTGTCTTAGAGAAGCGTGTTAGAGACGCGTGTTAGAGACGCGTGTTAGAGAAGAGTGTTAGAGAAGCGTGTTAGAGAAGCGTGTTAGAGACGCGTTAGAGACCTCGTGTTAGAGATGCATGTTAGAGTGTTAGAGAAGCGTGTTAGAGACGCGTGTTGTTAGAGTGTTAGAGACGCGTGTTAGAGACGCGTGTTAGAGACGCGTGTTAGAGATCTGTCTTAGAGACGCGTGTTAGAGAAGCGTGTTAGAGACGCGTTAGAGACGCGTGTTAGAGACGCGTGTTAGAGACACGTGTTAGAGTGTTAGAGAAGCGTGTTAGAGAAGCGTGTTAGAGACGCGTTAGAGACCTCGTGTTAGAGATGCATGTTAGAGTGTTAGAGACGCGTGTTAGAGACGCATGTTAGAGTGTTAGAGAAGCGTGTTAGAGACGCGTGTTAGAGACACGTGTTAGAGAAGCGTGTTAGTGTTAGAGATGTGTGTTAGAGAAGCGTGTTAGAGACGTGTGTTAGAGACCTATCTTATGACACGTTAGAGACGCGTGTTAGAGACGTGTGTTAGAGACGTGTGTTAGAGACGTGTGTTAGAGACGTGTGTTAGAGACGTGTGTTAGAGATCTGTCTTAGAGACGCGTGTTAGAGACGCGTGTTAGATACACGTGTTAGATACACGTGTTAGAGAAGCGTGTTAGAGAAGCGTGTTAGAGAAGCGTGTTAGAGACGCGTTAGAGACCTCGTGTTAGAGACGCATGTTAGAGTGTTAGAGAAGCGTGTTAGAGACGCGTGTTGTTAGAGTGTTAGAGACGCGTGTTAGAGACGCGTGTTAGAGACGCGTGTTAGAGATCTGTCTTAGACGCGTGTTAGAGAAACGTGTTAGAGACGCGTGTTACAGACGCGTGTTAGAGACACGTGTTAGAGACACGTGTTAGAGTGTTAGAGAAGCGTGTTAGAGAAGCGTGTTAGAGACGCGTTAGAGACCTCGTGTTAGAGACGCATGTTAGAGTGTTAGAGACGCGTGTTAGAGACGCGTGTTAGAGACGCGTGTTAGAGACGCATGTTAGAGTGTTAGAGACGCGTGTTAGAGACGCGTGTTAGAGACGCGTGTTAGAGAAGCGTGTTAGTGTTAGAGATGTGTGTTAGAGAAGCGTGTTAGAGACGTGTGTTAGAGACCTATCTTATGACACGTTAGAGACGCGTGTTAGAGTGTTAGATTAGCGTGTTAGAGAAGCGTGTTAGAGAAGCGTGTTAGAGACGTGTGTTAGAGAAGCGTGTTAGAGAAGCGTGTTAGAGACGCGTGTTAGAGACGCGTGTTAGAGACACGTGTTAGTGTTAGAGATGTGTGTTAGAGAAGCGTGTTAGAGAAGCGTGTTAGAGACCTATCTTATGACACGTTAGAGACGCGTGTTAGAGTGTTAGATTAACGTGTTAGAGACGTGTGTTAGAGAAGCGTGTTAGAGAAGCGTGTTAGAGAAGCGTGTTAGAGACCTGTCTTAGAGACACGTTAGAGACGCGTATTAGAGACGTGTGTTAGAGATGCGTGTTAGAGACGCGTGTTAGAGATCTGTGTTAGAGAAGCGTGTTAGAGACGTGTGTTAGAGATCTGTCTTAGAGAAGCGTGTTAGAGAAGCGTGTTAGAGATGCGTGTTAGAGACGCGTGTTAGAGACGCGTGTTAGAGATCTGTGTTAGAGAAGCGTGTTAGAGACGTGTGTTAGAGATCTGTCTTAGAGAAGCGTGTTAGAGAAGCGTGTTAGAGAAGCGTGTTAGAGAAGCGTGTTAGAGACCTTGTGTTAGAGACGCATGTTAGAGACGCATGTTAGAGTGTTAGAGACGCGTGTTAGAGACGCGTGTGAGCTTCACGCTGAAGATACGCTCCTCTTTACTGGCTGTTATGTTTGCACGTATATTACATATATTACACGTGAGGTAAGGTCAGGTTTTCCTCAGTGGAGAAGGATTTTTTCATTGTACTGTTCCTTTAAGTAATGATGTGTGTTAGCATACACGTGTTAGCATGTGAATGAAAAATGATGTGGCAACAATTTGCGAAAAAATGGAGGCAAATGAGATATTTAGTTTCATAAAAGGATTTCTAAGAAACGTATCTGTCTCCGTTTAAAACGGCAAATTCTTGAATAATCAGGATCAGCTGAGGAGAAGGAGGGATTAGTGATGTTCCTCAGTAGTGCACTCAGACCAGGGAACGTAAACAAGGGTTAAAGCTGGAGTCAGTTAGCGTAGCTTCATTCCTCAACGGATGGAGAGAGAAAGAGGAGTATGTGCCATGAAAAAAGAAAAAAAGGAAAAGGATGGAGGGATGTGTGTGTGTGTGTGTGTGTGTGTGTGTGTGTGTGTGTGTTCAGTAAACAGAAACGCAGGGCTGGGTCCAGATGGCAACAGTTAACACTACTCACACGCACAACTGATTAAAACCACATTGTTCCATACCCTCCTCACACACACACACACACACACACACACACACACACACACACACACACTAGCTTAACCTACAGGTTCTGATCTATTAGGCTATTAGCTAGCTGCTGAACAGGATTGTATAGTAAGGGTAAATAAGATGGCTAGCATGTAGCTAAGCCACTTTGGCCATGTCACATAAAGCAGTTTGCAATCAGTGAATCGAATAAACCTCCAGCTCTGTGAAGTTCAGTACATACTACACAAACACACACAACTTCAGCAGTGACAAGAGTCTAGCTTTTATAAGAAGCTTTATCAATAGCTGATAAGATCTAGCTGATTAGCATGAAATACTAATCACTCTGGAGAGATAACATTAGCTAATAAGTTAAGCTAACACTGGGCTAGCATGTTTAGCTAACCAGCTTAGTAAATGTTCCTCAACTATTATACTGTATAATTAAATCCAGCCTTGTCACAGTCTCCGTGTCATCTGCAAGAAGTGAAAGGAAGCACTAGCAGCGATGTTATCTGATCAGACTCACAATTAGATTAGACTAATTTACATTCAAAAATGAGAAAATGCTTCATGATGAGGATAAAAACATCACATTGTTGTTATCTGGACAGTTTTCAGACCTGAGCTAGCAGTTGATGCTAAGAGGAACTGGAGTGTAACACTGGTGTTTTCTCAGTAATTCATCAGCACTTCTGAGGTAAATGTCGATCTGGATGGTTTCGTGTCGTTTCCTCTCTGTGTTTTAGTAACATTGCCTTTATATTAAAGGCTACGTGCTAGAAAGATAATAACTAGCCTCAGTCATCAGCTAGCTTGTGCTTGTCACCAGAATTCCCCAGTTGCCTAGCAACATTGTTGTGCATGGGGTTCACCTTCACATAATGAAAACTGTTCCATCTTCAACTTCAATGATGTGTGTGTGTGTGTGTGTGTGTGTGTGTGTTGAAGAGGTGTGAAAATGTAAAGTTCCAGCTTTACAGTTCCTCTGACTGATACACAGCGCTGACAATGGAGACTCCTTCACCACATCACACACACACACACACACACACACACACACACACACACACACACACACACACAGTCTATGTGGAGTGCGTGCTGTACAGGTCGCTGTGAAGGAGCTGTTGCTATGGAAACGATAAGGTATGAGTGTGAGTGCATTAATATAACCCTGCGCTCCAGTCAGAGCTGCTGTTAGAGAGAATTCATCAACACCTGATCCACCAATCAGAGCACAGAACTCAGTGCTGTGTGGAATCTCTGCAGCATTACTCACCTGTCTCACATCATGTCAATCATTCACATTTAATAAACAAAACCCTTGTGACATGAATATTGTAAGGATATAATAATACTAATCATTTAAATATAATTGTGTTGTATAATAGCAAGTCTGATGATTTACAATACTCAGGAAAAGGCAGTGTGGTCATTTATTACACTATTATTATTATTGTTGTTGTTAGTATTATTATTAATAGCATGAAATAACAGACCCGTGCTGTCCTGGTGTTGTTGCTCCTCCTCGAAGATCAGTTTGAAGTCCAGCTCTCCTTCCTCCCACCCAGAGCTCATCCTCACTCCAAATCAGCACAAAGACCCACTTTTACCAACTTTAATCCACTTTAATGTCTTTAAAATACAGTTGAGCAAAGTTTTATACTCCTAAATATCCAAAGTTCCTGAATGTTTTGGGCAGAACCATGAAGTCTGGATCATGATCATCATCATCATCATCATCATCATCATCATCACCACCACATCTCCTCTTCTCCCCTCCTCGTGCACTTTTATTTCCTTTACATAACCTCCATAAAGCCTTAATCCGAAAATCTTTCTTTATTCTGCGTCTAAAAGACTTTTTTTCCTCCTTCTGCGCAAAGACGCTAGTAAACCCTCTTCTGCCGGCGGATCTGCATGTTTATGGAGTAAAAGAAATTGTAATTCCGCACACATCCGCATCCACAGCCTGCACTTTCACACACTCCAAACTTTTTAGCCGCTTTTTTCTCCTCTAATTGTCTCTGGGTGGATTCCCGTTTTTCTTTCGCTCCGCTGCTCTCTCCTCTCATTGGACGGTTTTGGTGTCAATCAAATCCTCCACCCCCACCCCCCCAGGCTTCTCATCCCGCCCCCTGCTGCCGTTCTCGTTTCTGATTTGCTGGGAAAGTTAAAAAACGGAATAAACGGCACGTGTGGTGAGTTATGGTGAGCGTTTCTCTGTATTTTATTTCTATAAAGTGTAGATTATATCGATTTATATCTACTATATATGTTAGACAACACACACACACACCCACACACCCCAATCTATATCACTTTATAGACATGAGGAAAAAAGACAGTGCCTTCTCCTCTCCATCCTCATACTTCTCCCTCTTTGGCTGTATATCTATTACCCCTTCCCTTTCTCCCTCCCTCTATCCCTCTATCCCTCCCTCTATCCCTCCATCCGTCTCTCCCTCTGTCTCTCCTCCCCTCGGACAGATCTGTTTCTCATTACACTCTGCAGTCTGCACTCTGTCTGAGACGCCAGACGAAAAACTTAAATAAACACTCTCTCTCTCTCTCTCTCTCTCTCTCTCTCTCTCTCTCTCTCTCTCTCTCTCTCTCTCTCTCTCTCTCTCTCTCTCTAGGTCTAACCCACTCTTCTTCTCTTTTTCATCTATCAGTTTTTGATTCTTACTTCTCATTCTTGCCTGATCTCTTGTTCTGTATCACTGTCTCACTCACTTTCAGATTCTTCTCTCATGTGTGTGTGTGTGGTGGTGTGTGAGTGGTGGTTGTGTGTATGATGGTGTGTGAGTGGTGGTTGTGTGTGAGTGGCTGTGTGTGTGATGGTGTGTGAGTGGTGGTTGTGTGTGAGTGGTTGTGTGTGTGGTGGTGTGTGTGATGGTGGTGTGTGAGTGGTTGTGTGAGTGGTGGTGTGTGTGATGGTGTGTGAGTGGTGG
>JAUCMX010000005.1:180302-190302 GCA_033459395.1 Hemibagrus guttatus | reverse complement strand
GAAACTTCACCGCTCCGTATCATCCACACACACCAGTGAGTATTCATTTCAGTGAGCATTCCTCCCTCTGTCTCTGTCGCTTATTGTCATCATGTCCATGAGTTAGTTTCACACCTAAATGTGTCTGCAATCAAAAAAACCCAAACTTTAAACATGTTCTACAGGGTGCTTAAACTCAGCATTCAACCACATCTCAGGAGGCTTCAGGGCTTTTGTGCGCCGCAGTGACGCGGATGTTAGAATGTTGAATTAGTTTAATATCTCAACAATCAAACATTTCATGTAACCTATTACATTTACATTTACATTTCTGGCATTTGGCAGACGCTCTTATCCAGAGCGACGTACAAAAGTGCTTTAGTTCTCAGTCACTGAATACATTAACACTGGTTCAATAAGACACAACTTGGGATACCATTAGCCTAACACTGAGTTGGGTTTTTTTTTTTTTTTTTGCAACATATTACGTAAACTGGAAAAATAAGAGCTAGTTTAAGTACTTCAGGAAGAGGTAGGTCTTCAGTTGCCGTTTGAAGACGGTCAGAGAAAACAAGTCGTGAACAAGTCGAAAACAAGTCGTGCAGCTGCATTTTGGATCATTTGCAGTGGGCAAATGATCCAAAATGCAGCTGCACGACTTGTTTTCAACCTGCCCAAGTTCTCCCACACCACCCCACTGCTGCGTTCCCTCCACTGGCTTCCGGTAGCCAGTCTCTGACTGTCTTCAAACGGCAACTGAAGACTTACCTCTTCCTGAAGTACTATTACATCACGAGGTCTCACTGATGATGTCATACTAGGGTTAATTATTCATTATTACACACACACACATAAAGAGAGATGAGCAGCTGCATTGATAACTTCTCTTTTTTAAACTGGGGTTCTGGTGGTTGTGGTTCTGGTGGCTGTGGTTAAAGGAGCTGGGGTTCTGGTGGTTGTGGTTCTGGTGGTTGAGGGCTAAGTGGTTGTGGTTCGGGTGGCTGTGGTTAAAGGAGCTGGGGTTCTGGTGATTGTGGTTCTGGTGGTTGTGGTTAAAAAGAGCTGGGGTTCTGGTGGTTGTGGTTCAGGTGGCTGTGGTTAAAGGAGCTGGGGTTCTGGTGGTTGTGGTTCTGGTGGTTGTGATTAAAGGAGCTGGGGTTCTGGTGGTTGTGGTTCGGGTGGCTGTGGTTAAAGGAGCTGGGGTTCTGGTGATTGTGGTTCTGGTGGTTGTGATTAAAGGAGCTGGGGTTCTGGTGGTTGTGGTTCTGGTGGTTGTGGTTCGGGTGGCTGTGGTTAAAGGAGCTGGGGTTAGGAATTTCAGGTTCTGGGGTTTGAGTGGTTTCAGAAGGTTGAGGTTAAGATGGCTGGGGTTCAAGTGGTTGTGATTCAGGTGGTTGTGATTTGAGTGGTCCAGGTTGGGGTGGTTGTGGTTCTGGAGGTTGAGGTTAAGGTGTTTGGGGTTACAGCATGGTCCTACAGGCTCACCTTCTTCATGTTCAGTATTTCTGTACATCTCATCTATCTTCCTAATTACATGTGTGAAAAATATCTGTTGAAATGGACACTGGATCTAGGGGGCGTGGCACACGGTGTGATCACCTGACGTTCTTATCACCTTTTTAAATTTGTAAGACGATCCAGTTAGTTAGAACATTTATAACAGATGTTACAGAGGTATTTCCACAGAATCACAAACATGAGCTCTTCTCCTCTCAGTGTGGAGGATCGACAGGTTCGAACTCGCACCGCTGCCACACCTTTTCACTCGACACATCCTCCCTCATACACACATCCTCCCTCATACACACATCCTCTCTCATACACACATCCTCCCTCATACACACATCCTACATCATACACGCATCCTCCCTCATACACGCATCCTCCCTCATACACGCATCCTACATCATACATACATCCTCCCTTATACACACATCTTACATCATACACACATCCTCCCTCATACACACATTGTCTGACACTGCTGTGCTGCTCATAACAGATAAATGTACTGCGTGTGTCATAACATTTGCTTTCTCCTTTCACAGGCATCGTAATGATGGTGATCAATACCACAAACTCATCCTCCCCTAATAACACCCAATCAGTCTCCTTTGCTATCGGTACCTTCATCCTTGGCATCGTCTTCCTTCTGGGCGTGCCAGGAAACCTCTTCATCATATGGAGCATCCTGGCACGTGCCCGTAAGCAGTCGGTCACCACACTGATCATCCTGAACCTGGCATGTGCCGACGGTGCCATTATGTGCCTCACTGTGTTCTTCATCGTGTACCTGGCCAAGCAGTCGTGGGTGTTCGGACGCTTCATGTGCAAGCTGCTCTTCTACCTGTGCAACACCAACATGTATGCCTCCATCATGCTCATCACGCTCATGAGTGTGCACCGGCTGCTGACAGTGCTGCGACCACAAGGAGCTCACTTCTTCAAGCGCAGGAGGAACATGCTGAGCATTCTCACCATGCTCTGGCTGCTCGTCTTCATTCTCGCCATCCCTGCTCTGATCTTCAGGGATGAGAACAAGGAGAACGCCAATCAGACGCTCTGCTCACACCGTCACCCTGATCCCAGATATGTACGTATATGACATCATACATGTGACTGTGACATCAGAGTATAGAGTATATGTTAGAGTAACAGTACAGTATAAGAGTCAGATAAGAGACACACTGCACTACACAACACACTACACTACACACTGCACTACACTAAACTACACTACACTACGCACTGCACTAAACTGCACTACACACTACACTAACACTGCACTACACACTACACTACACTGCACACTGCACTTCACACTGCACTACACTACACTACACACATCAGTACACTACACACTGCACTACACTATACACTGCACTACACTATACACTGCACTACACTACACTGCACTACACTACACACTACACTGCACTACACTACACTGCACCACACACTACACTACACTGCACTACACTGCACTGCACTACACTACACACTGCACTACACTGCACTACACTACACTGCACTACACTACACACTGCACTACACTGCATTACACTACACTGCACTGCACTGCACTACACTACACTGCACTACACTGCACTACACTACACACTGCACTACACTACACTACAGTACACTGCACTACACTACACACTGCACTACACTACAGACTGCACTACAGTACACTGCACTACACTACACTGCACTGCACTACACTGCACTACACTACACTGTACTACACTACACTGCACTACACTGTACTACACTGCACTACACTACACTACACACTGCACTACACGACAGTACACTACACTGCACTGTACTACACTACACTACACACTGCACTACAGTACACTGCACTACACTACACACTACACTACACTGCACTACACTGCACTACACTGCACTACACTACACTACAGTATACTGCACTACACTACACTGCATTACACTACACTACACTGCACTGTACTACACTACATTACACACTGCACTACAGTACACTGCACTACACTACACTACACACTGCACTACACTACACTACAGAACACTGCACTACACACTACATTACACTGCACACTGCACTTCACACTGCACTACACTACACTACACACATCAGTACACTACACACTGCACTACACTATACACTGCACTACACTACACTGCACTACACTGCACTACACTACACACTACACTGCACTACACTACACTGCACCACACACTACACTGCACTACACTACACTGCACTACACTGCACTGCACTACACTACACACTGCACTACACTGCACTACACTACACTGCACTACACTGCACTACACTACACACTGCACTACACTGCATTACACTACACTGCACTGCACTACACACTACACTGCACTACACTGCACTACACTACACACTGCACTACACTACACTACAGTACACTGCACTACACTACACACTGCACTACACTACAGACTGCACTACAGTACACTGCACTACACTACACTGCACTACACTGCACTGCACTACACTGTACTACACTACACTGCACTACACTGCACTACACTACACTGTACTACACTGCACTACACTACACTACACACTGCACTACATGACAGTACACTACACTGCACTGTACTATACTACACTACACACTGCACTACAGTACACTGCACTACACTACACTACACACTACACTACACTACACTACACTGCACTACACTGCACTACACTACACTACACACTACACTACACTGCACTACACTGCACTACACTACACTACACTGCATTACACTACACTGCACTGCACTGTACTACACTACATTACACACTGCACTACAGTACACTGCACTACACTACACTACACACTGCACTACACTACACTACAGTACACTGCACTACACTACACTACACACTGCACTACACTACACTGCACTGCACTACACTACACACTGCACTGTACTACACTACACTGCACTACACTACACTGCACTGCACTGCACTACACTACACTACACACTGCACTACAATACACTACAGTACCCTACACTACACTGCACTACACTGTACTACACTACACTACACTGTACTACACTACACTACACACTGCACTACACTGCACTACAGTACACTGCACTACACTACACTACACTACACACTGCACTACACTACAGTACACCGCACTACACTACACTACACACTGCACTGCACTACACTGTACTACACTACACTACATTGCACTGCACTGCACTACACTGCACTACACTACACACTGCACTACACTGCACTACACTACACTACACTGCACTGTACTACACTACACTGCACTACACTACACTACAGTACACTGCACTACACTACACACTGCACTACACTACACTGCACTGCACTGCACTACACTACAGTACACTACAGTACACTGAACTACACTGCACTGCACTACACTACAGTACACTACACTACACTACACACTGCACTACACTACACTACACTACACTACAGTACACCGGACTACACTACACTACACACTGCACTACACTACATTACAGTACACTACACTACACTACACACTGCACTACACTACACACTACACTACACTACATTACAGTACACTGCACTACACTACACTGCACTGCACTACACTGCACTACACTACACTACACTGCACTGTACTACACTACACTGCACTACACTACACTACAGTACACTGCACTACACTACACTACACACTGCACTACACTACAGTACACTGCACTACACTACACTGCACTACATTGCACTGCACTACAATACACTACACTGCACTACACTACACTGTACTACACTGCACTCCACTACACTACACACTGCACTACACTGCACTACACTACACACTGCACTACACTACAGTACACTGCACTACACTACACACTGCACTACACTAAATTACAGTACACTGCACTACACTACACTACAGTACACTGCACTACATTACACTATACAACACTACACTACACACTGCACTACACTACACTGCACTGCACTGCACTACACTGCACTGTACTACACACTGCACTACACTAAATTACAGTACACTGCACTGCACTACACTACAGTACACTGCACTACACTGCACTACACTACACTACACAACACTACACTACACACTGCACTACACTACACTAGCACTGTCCCTACACTACACTACACTACACTACACTGCACTACACACTGCACTACACTACATACACTGCACTACACTACACTACACACTACACTGCACTGCACTACAATACACTACACTGCACTACACTACACTGTACTACACTGCACTCCACTACACTACACTACACACTGCACTACACTACACTACAGTACACTGCACTACACTACACTGCACTGTACTACACTACACTGCACTACACTAAAGTACACTGCACTACACTACATTACAGTACACTGCACTACACTGCACTACACTACAGTACACTGCACTACACTACACACTGCACTACACTGCACTACACTACACTGCACTGTACTACACTACACACTGCACTACACTACAGTACACTGCACTACACTACACACTGCACTACACTACATTACAGTACACTGCACTACACTACAGTACACTGCACTACACTACACTGCACTGTACTACACTACACTACACTAAAGTACACTGCACTACACTACACACTGCACTACACTACATTACAGTACACTGCACTACACTGCACTACACTACACACTGCACTACACTACACACTGCACTACACTACACTACAGTACACTGCACTACACTACACTACACTGCACTACACTACACTGCACTACAGTACACTACACTACACTACACTGCACTGCACTGCACTACACTGCACCACACTACACTACACTACACTGCACTACACTACACTGTACTACACTACACTGCACTACACTACACTGTACTACACTGTACTACACTACACTGCACTACACTACACTACAGTACACTGCACTACACTACACTGCACTGTACACTGTACTACACTGCACTACACTGCACTACACTACACTGTACTACACTACTACTACACTACACTACACTGTACTACACTACACTACACTGTACTACTACACTACACTGTACTACACTGCGCTACACTGCACTACACTGCGCTACACTGCACTACACTGCACTACAGTACACTGCACTACACTACACTACACTGTACTACACTACACTGCACTACACTACACTGCACTACACTGTACTACACTACACTACATTGCACTACACTACACTACACTGTACTACACTGCACTACACTACACTGTACTACACTGTACTACACTACACTACACTACACTGCACTACACTGCGCTACACTGCACTACAGTACACTGCACTACACTACACTACACTGTACTACACTACACTACACTCTACTACACTACACTGCGCTACACTGCACTACAGTACACTGCACTACACTACACTACACTGTACTACACTGTATTACACTACACTGCACTACACTATACTGTACTACACTACACTACACTGCACTACACTGCACTACACTACACTGTACTACACTGTATTACACTACACTGCACTACACTGTACTACACTACACTGCACTACACTGCACTGCACTACACTACACTGCACTACACTATACTGTACTACACTACACTGCACTACACTACACTGTACTACACTGTACTGCACTACACTATACTGTACTACACTGTACTACACTACACTGCACTACACTACACTGCACTGCACTACACTACACTACACACTGCACTACACTACACTGTACTACACTGCACTACACTGCACTACACTACACTGCACTACACTGTACTACACTGTACTACACTACACTACACTCTACTACACTACACTGCACTACACTGCGCTACACTGCACTACAGTACACTGCACTACACTACACTACACTGTACTACACTGCGCTACACTGCGCTACACTGCACTACACTGCACTACAGTACACTGCACTACACTACACTACACTGTACTACACTACACTACACTGTACTACACTGTACTGCACTACACTATACTGTACTACACTGTACTACACTACACTGCACTACACTACACTGCACTGCACTACACTACACTACACACTGCACTACACTACACTGTACTACACTGCACTACACTGCACTACACTACACTGCACTACACTGTACTACACTACACTACACTCTACTACACTACACTGCGCTACACTGCACTACAGTACACTGCACTACACTACACTACACTGTACTACACTACACTACACTGTACTACACTACACTACACTCTACTACACTACACTGCGCTACACTGCACTACACTGCACTACAGTACACTGCACTACACTACACTGTACTACACTGTATTACACTACACTGCACTACACTATACTGTACTACACTGTACTACACTACAGTGCACTACACTACACTGCGCTACACTACACTGCACTACACTACACTGCACTACACTATACTGTACTACACTGTACTACACTACACTGCACTACACTGCACTACACTACACTGTACTACACTGTATTACACTACACTGCACTACACTATATTGTACTACACTGCACTACACTACACTGCACTACACTGCACTACACTACACTGCACTACACTACACTGCACTGTAATACACTGTACTACACTGCACTACACTGCACTGCACTGCACTACACACTGCACTATACACTACACTACACTACAGTACACTGCACTACACTACACTACACTGCACTGCACTACACTACACACTGCACCCTCCGTGTGCTCAGTAACACTGTGGAGTGAAAGACTGTACACAGTAATTGGGAGAGTGAGTGAGTAGCTGTGCTGTTCCTGTGCTGTTACTGTGGAGATAAATGAGTGAGTAAAAGGAGCAGTAATGATCATTGACATGAAAGGGTAAATAACTGTAATGAATGAAGTGGAAGTGATTGTTCATGTGGATCACGGTGAACAGGAGGTGTTCCACATGAGCATGGAGACGGTGCTGGGCTTCCTGCTGCCCTACGGGATCATCTTCAGCAGTTACGTGTGTATTCTCCACCGTCTGCGACAGACACCGTTTAAGAGGCGAGTGCGCAGCGAGAAGCTCATCCTCACCATCATCATCACTTTTGCTGCTTTCTGGCTGCCGTATCACATCATCAACATCGTCCAGGTGAGTAACAACACACTGATCCTCGCCAGCCCTAAATTCCACATCAGATACATCGACATCATGACACAAAGGAGATATTCAACACAGATCATTCACTTTACAACCTGATATTAAATAATCCTCATAAAATACTCTTAATAAAACTCTCTAACAGGAGATTAGAGTTATTTATTCCATAATCTTCCTGACATCACTGCTGTAAAAACTCAGGAACACTTCAGAATTAGACTAAAGCTAAAATTCACGGCACAAAGCGACGATCTGCTGTGTAAAGTTCAGAAATCCTGAATGATTCTGTATTTTCTGTCAGGTGGTGTCTGCATGTGCACCAGAGGATTCTGATCTGCGAAAAAGGTAGGTATTCTCTCATCTCAGTAGCTCACGGATGTTAAGGTGAAGACACGTGACTCATGGTCTAATCTCCAGCCCTGTTTTCTTCATGAAGGTTGAGCAGCATCTCAAGCTCGAGTCGAGCCGCCACTTCCTCTCTGGCCTTCATCAGCAGCTGTGCTAACCCGGTGCTATATGCACTAGCGGGACGCTCATACATCCGCACCGACGGACTGTCCTTCATGGCCCGGCTGTTTGAGGGCACGGCGCTGGAGATCATCAGCGGAACGCTCCGAATTCACCGCAAAGTGAGCAGAGCAGGAGTGGCAGTGCTCACGCTGAAGAAATGCGATTCAATCACAAACAAAGCAGAGCCAAGCTAACATACAAAAGAAAAATTTTTATTTCTACACAACCTAATTCTATTTATTACAGTGATTCAGTGATGTGATGTAGTGATTCAGTGATTCGGTGATATAGTGATTAAGTAATTCAGTGATTCAATGATATAGTGATTCAGTGATATAGTGATATAGTGATTCAGTGATATAGTGATTCAGTGATATAGTGATTCAGTGATGTAGTGATTCAGTGATGTAGTGATTCAGTGATGTAGTGATTCAGTGATGTAGTGATTCAGTGATATAGTGATTCAGTGATATAGTGATTCAGTGATGTAGTGATTCAGTGATATAGTGATTCAGTGATAAAGTCAGATGCAGTAAGACAGAGTTGTTATTCCTCATGTTTGTCCTTCTCTTTGTCTCCTCCGAGTCTCAAGTGCTTCTGCTCCTCACTTCACTCCCTCTCAGAGGTTCTGTAGAGGATTTCAGTGGACTTTTGCTTTTATAAACTGTATATTTTTTTAAACGGGTTAAGATTTGTGTATGAACAGCTCAGAGTGAGTGTTTACTGAAGACTGAATAAATGTTGATTTCTTGTTCATCTCCTTGTGTCAGCAATCTATTTGCTCTTTGTTATTTTCTTCACAAATATTTCCCAGT
>JAUCMX010000005.1:150302-175302 GCA_033459395.1 Hemibagrus guttatus | reverse complement strand
ACGAGATCTAACAGTGTCCACAACCAGCGATCCTGAACACGTGTGGACTTTACACTGGGACTCACTGAGTACTGTGTGTTTAGTGTGTGTAGTGTGTGTGTGTGTGTGTGTAGCGTGTTTATTGTGTGTGTGTATTGTGTATGTAGTGTGTTTGTATGTTTAGCTGTGTATTGTGTGTGTGTGTAGCATGTTTACTGTGTGTTTAGCTGTGTATTGTGTGTGTAGCGTTTTTATTGTGTGTTTAGCTGTGTTGTGTGTGTGTGTGTATTGTGTGTGTGTAGCGTGTTTATTGTGTGTTTAGCTGTATTGTGTATGTAGCGTGTTTGTGTGTTTAGCTGTGTACTGTGTGTGTAGCGTGTTTATCTGTGTATTGTGTATGTAGCGTGTTTGTGTGTTTAGCTGTGTATTGTGTGTGTTGTGTGTGTAGCATTTTTATTGTGTGTTTAGCTGTGTTGTGTGTGTTGTGTGTGTGTAGTGTGTTTATTGTGTTTTTAGCTGTGTATTGTGTGTGTTGTGTATGTAGCATGTTTGTGTGTTTAGCTGTGTATTGTGTGTGTGTAGCATTTTTATTTTTGTGTTTAGCTGTTATTGTGTGTTTAGCGTGTTGTTTGTGTGTGTGTGTAGCGTGTTTATTGTGTGTTTAGCGGTGTTGTGTGTGTGTGTGTGTGTGTAGCGTGTTTATTGTGTGTTTAGCTGTGTTGTGTGTATTGTGTGTGTGTAGCGTGTTTATTGTGTGTTTAGCTGTATTGTGTATGTAGCGTGTTTGTGTGTTTAGCTGTGTACTGTGTGTGTAGCGTGTTTATCTGTGTATTGTGTATGTAGCGTGTTTGTGTGTTTAGCTGTGTATTGTGTGTGTTGTGTGTGTGTAGCATTTTTATTGTGTGTTTAGCTGTGTTGTGTGTTGTGTGTGTGTGTAGTGTGTTTATTGTGTTTTTAGCTGTGTATTGTGTGTGTTGTGTATGTAGCATGTTTGTGTGTTTAGCTGTGTATTGTGTGTGTGTGTAGCATTTTTATTGTGTGTTTAGCTGTGTATTGTGTGTGTAGCGCTTGTGTGTTTAGCTGTGTATTGTGTGTGTAGCGTGTTTATTGTGTGTTTAGCGGTGTTGTGTGTGTGTGTGTGTGTGTGTGTAGCGTGTTTATTGTGTTTTTAGCTGTGTATTGTGTGTGTATTGTGTATGTAGCATGTTTGTGTGTTTAGCTGTGTATTGTGTGTGTGTAGCATTTTTATTGTGTGTTTAGCTGTGTTGTGTGTGTGTGTGTGTGTGTGGTGTGTGTGTGTGTAGCGTGTTTGTGTTTTTAGCTGTGTATTGTGTGTGTTGTGTATGTAGCGTGTTTGTGTGTTTAGCTGTGTATTGTGTGTGTATTGTGTATGTAGCATGTTTGTGTGTTTAGCTGTGTATTGTGTGTGTGTGTAGCGTTTTTATTGTGTGTTTAGCTGTGTATTGTGTGTGTAGCGCTTGTGTGTTTAGCTGTGTATTTGTGTGTGTAGCGTTTTGTGTTTAGCGTGTGTTGTGTGTGTGTGTGTGCTGTTTGTTGTGTTTTATTTGTTTTTTACTGTGTATCGGTTGGACTTATTTTTATTTTTTATTATATACCTTTGGTGTGGTACTATTGGATTGGGGTTAGTGTAGGTTGTGTGTGGACTTGGGACTTATGGTACTGTGTGTTTAGTGTGTTGTGTGTGTGTGTGTGTGTGTTTTAGCGTGTTTTTGTTGTGTGTATTGTGTATTATTTTTGTGTTTGTGTGTATTGTGTGTGTGTGTAGCATGTTATGTGTGTTTAGGTGTTGTGTTTGTTTATGTGTTGTGTGTTGTGTGTGTGTGTATTGTGTTGTGTTTGTGTGTTTAGCTGTATTGTGTTGTATTGTGTGTTAGCTGTGTATGTGTGTGTGTTTTGTGTGTTTGGTGTGTGTTGTGGTTGTGTGTAGCTTTTTTGTGGTTATGTGTGTGTGTGTGTGTGGTTTGTGTTAGCTGTATTGTGTTGTGTGTTGTGTGTTTAGCTGTGTTTGTGTGTGTAGCTTTTATGTTTTAGTGTTTGTGTTGTGTGTTGTGTGTGTAGCTTTTTGTTTTTAGCGTGTTTGTGTGTGTTGTGTGTTTTTGTGTTTTAGCTGTGTTGTGTGTTTGTGTTGTAGCTGTTTGTGTGTTTAGCTGTATTGTGTGTGTGTGTAGCTTTTTTGGTGTTTTTGTGTTTAGCGTTGTGTTTTGTGTGTTGTGTGTGTGGTGTTTATTGTGTGTTGTTTGTGTGTTGTGTGTGTGTGTAGGTTTGTGTTGTGTGTATGTGTGTGTAGCGTTTGTGTGTTTAGCTGTGTATTGTGTGTGTAGCTTTGTGTTTAGCTGTGTGTGTGTTGTGTTGTGGTGTTTTGTTTAGCTGTGTGTGTGTAGCTGTTGTGTTTTAGCTGTGTATTGTGTTGTAGGTTGTGTGTTTAGCTGTGTATTGTGTGTAGCTTTTTATTGTGTGTTTGTGTGTTTGTGTGTGTGGTGTGTGTGTGTGTTGTTGTGTTTAGCGGTTTGTGTGTTGTGTGTGGTGTGGTTTTATGTGTTTTGTGTGTATTGTGTTGTAGCGTTGTGTGTTTAGCTGTGTATTGTGTGTGTGTGTAGCTTTTTATTGTGTGTTTAGCTGTGTGTGTGTGTGTGTGTGTGTGTGTGTGGTGTGTTGTTGCTGTGTATTGTGTATGTAGCATGTTTGTGTGTTTAGCTGTGTATTGTGTGTGTGTGTAGCATTTTTATTGTGTGTTTAGCTGTGTTGTGTGTGTGTGTGTGTTGTGTGTGTGTGTGTAGCGTGTTTGTGTTTTTAGCTGTGTATTGTGTGTATTGTGTATGTAGCGTGTTTGTGTGTTTTAGCTGTGTATTGTGTGTGTAGCGTTTTTGTGTGTTTAGCTGTGTATTGTGTGTGTGTTTTATTGTGTGTTTAGCTGTGTATTGTGTTGTAGTGTGTTTGTGTGTTTAGCTGTGTAGTGTGTGTGTGTGTGTGTGTTTTTAGCTGTGTATTGTGTGTGTAGCGTTTTTATTGTGTGTTTAGCGGTGTATTGTGTGTGTGTTTAGTGTGTTTAGGTGTGTATTGTGTGTGTGTGTGTTTGTGTGTTTAGCTGTGTATTGTGTGTGTAGCGTTTTATTGTGTGTTTAGCTGTGTATTGTGTGTGTGTGTGTGTTGTGTGTATGTGTGTGTAGCGTTTTTGTGTGTTTAGCTGTGTAGTTTTGTGGTGTTGTGTGTGTGTGGCGTGTTTATTGTGTTTTTAGCTGTGTATTGTGTATGTAGCGTGTTTGTGTGTTTAGCTGTGTATTGTGTGTGTAGCGTTTTTATTGTGTGTTTAGCTGTGTATTGTGTGTGTGTGTGTAGCGTGTTTGTGTGTAGTGTGTTGTGGTGTGTGTGTGTGTGTGTGTGTGTGTGTTTAGCTGTGTATTGTGTGTGTAGCGTTTTTATTGTGTGTTTAGCGGTGTATTGTGTGTGTGTGTAGTGTGTTTAGGTGTGTATTGTGTGTGTGTGTGTGTGTGTTTGTGTGTTTAGCTGTGTATTGTGTGTGTAGCGTTTTTATTGTGTGTTTAGCTGTGTAGTGTGTGTGTGTGTGTGTGTGTGTGTTATGTGTGTGTAGCATGTTTATTGTGCTTTTAGCTGTGTATTGTGTGTGTAGCGTGTTTGTGTGTGTAGCGTTTTTATTGTGTGTTTAGCTGTGTATTGTGTGTGTAGCATTTTTATTGTGTGTTTAGCGGTGTATTGTGGGTGTAGGGCGTGTTTTTAGCTGTTTTTATTGTGTATGTAGCGTGTTTGTGTGTTTAGCTGTGTATAGCTTGTGTAGTGTGTATTATGTGTAGCTTGTGTACTGTGTGTGTGTGTGTGTGTGTGTGTGTGTATATTGTATGTAGCTGTTTTTACTCACCAGGTAAGAGTGTGTTTTTCTCCACAGTGTGAGCAGCGTCTCCTCTCGCGCTTCCTGAGTGGATAACTCGGATAAAGAGAAAGCAGCAAGAACCAAATCAGCCTGAACCTGCAGGGGATAAACACACACACACACACACACACACACACACACACACACACAAAGGCTTATTTCAGCAGTCATCCTGTAAACCTCACAAACATCCAGCTCTGTGTCACATGATTCAGTCACATGATAACAGTCTGAGTTTCTGATTTCACTTCATTTACATCAGATGTTACATCTGTTTACTGTGCGCTTACTCTGTTTACTGTGCGCTTACTTCCTTTGTTTACTGTGCGCTTACTCTGTTTACTGTGCGCTTACTCTGTTTACTGTGCGCTTACTCTGTTTACTGTGCGCCTTTTTTACTTTCTGTGCGCTTACTCTGTTTACTGTGCGCTTACTCTGTTTACTGTGCGCTTACTGCGCTTACTCTGTTTACTGTGCGCTTACTCTGTTTACTGTGCGCTTATTTCCTGTTTACTGTGCGCTTACCGTGCGCTTACTCTGTTTACTGTGCGCTTACCGTGCGCTTACTCTGTTTACTGTGCGCTTACTCTGTTTACTGTCCCCGTTTTTTTACTCTGTTTACTGTGCGCTTACTCTGTTTACTGTGCGCTTACTCGTTTCGGGCGCTTACTCTGTTTACTGTGCGCTTATTTCGCTTACTCTGTTTACTGTGCGCTTACTCTGTTTACTGTGCGCTTACTCTGTTTACTGTGCGCTTACTCTGTTTACTGTGCGCTTACTCTGTTTACTGTGCGCTTACTGTGCGCTTACTCTGTTTACTGTGCGCTTACTCTGTTTACTGTGTGCTTACTCTGTTTACTGTGCGCTTACTGTGCGCTTACTCTGTTTACTGTGCGCTTACTCTGTTTACTGTGCGCTTACTGTGCGCTTACTCTGTTTACTGTGCGCTTACTCTGTTTACTGTGCGCTTACTCTGTTTACTGTGCGCTTACTGTGCGTTACTCTGTTTACTGTGCGCTTACTGTGCGCTTACTCTGTTTACTGTGCGCTTACTGTGCGCTTACTCTGTTTACTGTGCGCTTACTCTGTTTACTGTGCGCTTACTGTGCGCTTACTCTGTTTACTGTGCGCTTACTGTGCGCTTACTCTGTTTACTGTGCGCTTACTGTGCGCTTACTCTGTTTACTGTGCGCTTACTCCTTTGTTTACTGTGCGCTTACTGTGCGCTTACTCTGTTTACTGTGCGCTTACTCTGTTTACTGTGCGCTTACTGTGCTTACTCTGTTTACTGTGCGCTTACTCTGTTTACTGTGCGCTTACTGTGCGTTACTCTGTTTACTGTGCGCTTATTTGTTTACTGTGCGCTTACTCTGTTTACTGTGCGCTTACTCTGTTTACTGTGCGCTTACCGTGCGCTTACTCTGTTTACTGTGCGCTTACTCTGTTTACTGTGCACTTACTGTTTACTGTGCGCTTACTGTGCGCTTACTCTGTTTACTGTGCGCTTACCGTGCGCTTACTCTGTTTACTGTGCGCTTACTGTTTACTGTGCGCTTACTTTTTGTCGCTTATTTGTTTACTGTGCGCTTACTGTGCGCTTACTCTGTTTACTGTGCGCTTACTCTGTTTACTGTGCGCTTACTGTTTACTGTGCGCTTTTACTCTGTTTACTGTGCGCTTACTTGTTTACTGTGCGCTTACTGTGCGCTTACTCTGTTTACTGTGCGCTTACTGTGCGCTTACTCTGTTTACTGTGCGCTTACTTTTTTGGCGCTTACTCTGTTTACTGTGCGCTTCCCTGTGCGCTTACTCTGTTTACTGTGCGCTTATTTTCTGTTTACTTTTTGGCGCTTACTGTGCGCTTACTCTGTTTACTGTGCGCTTACTCTGTTTACTGTGCATTACTGTTTACTGTGCGTACTGTGCGCTTACTCTGTTTACTGTGCGCTTACTCTGTTTACTGTGCGCTTACTGTGCGCTTACTCTGTTTACTGTGCGCTTACTCTGTTTACTGTGCGCTTACTGTGCGCTTACTCTGTTTACTGTGCGCTTACTGTGCACTTACTCTGTTTACTGTGCGCTTACCTTTTTGGCGCTTACTCTGTTTACTGTGCGCTTCCCTCCTTTGTTTACTGTGCGCTTACTCTGTTTACTGTGCGCTTACTCTGTTTACTGTGCGCTTACTCTGTTTACTGTGCGCTTACTCTGTTTACTGTGCGCTTACTCTGTTTACTGTGCGCTTACTGTGCGCTTACTCTGTTTACTGTGCGCTTACTGTTTACTGTGTTTACTGTGCGCTTACTCTGTTTACTGTGCGCTTACGCTGTTTACTGTGCGCTTACTGTGCGCTTACTGTGCGTTTACTGTGCGTTACTGTGCGCTTACTCTGTTTACTGTGCGCTTACTCTGTTTACTGTGCGCTTACTGTGCGCTTACTCTGTTTACTGTGCGCTTACTGTGCGCTTACTTTTTTGGCGCTTACTCTGTTTACTGTGCGCTTACTCTGTTTACTGTGCGCTTACTCTGTTTACTGTGCGCTTACTTTTTGGCGCTTACTCTGTTTACTGTGCGCTTACTCTGTTTACTGTGCGCTTACTGTGCGCTTACTCTGTTTACTGTGCGTTTACTCTGTTTACTGTGCGTTTACTGTGCGCTTACTCTGTTTACTGTGCGCTTACTCTGTTTACTGTGCGCTTACTCTGTTTACTGTGCGCTTACTGTGCGCTCACGCTCTGTGCACTCACTCTGTGTGTGTGTTTACTGTGTGTTTACACTCTGTGTGTTTACTGTGGGATTAGACGTGTCAAAATATTTGAGTTTCTGCAGTTTACTCTTTTAATCTGTGTTTATTCTGTGTTTACTCTGTTTACCGTGTGTGTTTACTTTGTTTACCCTGTGTTCACTCTGGTTACTCACTCTGTTTACTGTGTGTATTTGTGTAACTTTAAACATAAACACGTAACACTGACTTGGTTACTCTGTGTTTATGGCGTGTTTATGTTTACATCCAATAACCAATCAGAACACAGTGTTTCAGAGGTGAATTATGATGTGATGTATCATATTACTAAAGTATTGGCACCCCGTGGTGTGTCCTGACCTTTGGAGAAACAGGAAGAAACTGACGGAAGTAAACGTGTTTGATGAGTGGATCAGCTCCTTCAGTGTCTCCTGTTACATGAAGAACATCAACATCGTCATCACACCACCATTATCATCATCATCCATCATCATCATCATCACCATTATCATCACACCACCATTATCATCATCATCATCATCATCATCACCACACCACATCATCATCATCATCATCATCATCATCACCACACCACCATACATCATCATCATCACACACCACCATATCATCATCATCATCACACCACCACCATCATCATCATCATCATCACACACCACCACCATCATCATCATCACATCACACCACCATTATCATCATCATCATCATCACACCACCATTATCCTCATCATCATCACCACACCACCATTATCCTCATCATCATCACCACACCACCATTATCCTCATCATCATCACCACACCACCACCATCATCATCATCATCACCACACCACCACCATCATCATCATCATCATCATCATCATCACCACACCACCATTATCATCATCATCATCACCACACCACCATTATCATCATCATCATCACCACACCACCATTATCATCATCATCATCACCACACCACCATTATCATCATCATCATCACCACACCACCATTATCATCATCATCATCACCACACCACACCACCATTATCATCATCATCATCACCACACCACCATTATCATCATCATCATCACCACACCACCATTATCATCATCATCATCACCACACCACCATTATCATCATCATCATCACCACACCACCATTATCATCATCATCATCACCACACCACCATTATCATCATCATCATCACCACACCACCATTATCATCATCATCATCACCACACCACCATTATCATCATCATCATCACCACACCACCATTATCATCATCATCATCACCACACCACCATTATCATCATCATCATCACCACACCACCATTATCATCATCATCATCACCACACCACCATTATCATCATCATCATCACCACACCACCATTATCATCATCATCATCATCACCACACCACCATTATCATCATCATCATCATCACCACACCACCATTATCATCATCATCATCATCACCACACCACCATTATCATCATCATCATCATCACCACACCACCATTATCATCATCATCATCATCACCACACCACCATTATCATCATCATCATCATCACCACACCACCATTATCATCATCATCATCATCACCACACCACCATTATCATCATCATCATCATCACCACACCACCATTATCATCATCATCATCATCACCACACCACCATTATCATCATCATCACCACACCACCATTATCATCATCATCATCATCACCACACCACCATTATCATCATCATCATCATCATCACCACACCACCATTATCATCATCATCATCATCACCACCCCACCATTATCATCATCATCATCATCACCACACCACCATTATCATCATCATCATCACCACACCACCATTATCATCATCATCATCACCACACCACCATTATCATCATCATCATCATCACCACACCACCATTATCATCATCATCATCATCACCACCCCACCATTATCATCATCATCATCATCACCACACCACCATTATCATCATCATCATCACCCCACACCACCATTATCATCATCATCATCATCACCACACCACCATTATCATCATCATCATCACCACACCACCATTATCATCATCATCATCACCACACCACCATTATCATCATCATCATCATCACCACACCACCATTATCATCATCATCATCATCATCACCACACCACCATTATCATCATCATCATCATCACCACACCACCATTATCATCATCATCATCATCACACCACCATTATCACCATCATCATCATCATCACACCACCATTATCACCATCATCATCACCACACCACCATTATCATCATCATCATCACCACACCACCATTATCATCATCACCACACCACCATTATCATCATCACCACACCACCATCATCATCATCATCACCACACCACCATCATCATCATCATCACCACACCACCATCATCATCATCATCACCACACCATCATCATCATCATCATCACCACACCATCATCATCATCATCATCACCACACCACCATCATCATCATCACCACACCACCATTATCATCATCGTCACCACACCACCATTATCATCATCGTCACCACACCACCATTATCATCATCGTCACCACACCACCATTATCATCATCATCATCATCACCACACCACCATTATCATCATCATCATCATCACACCACCATTATCACCATCATCATCATCATCACACCACCATTATCACCATCATCATCACCACACCACCATTATCATCATCATCATCACCACACCACCATTATCATCATCACCACACCACCATTATCATCATCACCACACCACCATCATCATCATCATCACCACACCACCATCATCATCATCATCACCACACCACCATCATCATCATCATCACCACACCATCATCATCATCATCATCACCACACCATCATCATCATCATCATCACCACACCACCATCATCATCATCACCACACCACCATTATCATCATCGTCACCACACCACCATTATCATCATCGTCACCACACCACCATTATCATCATCGTCACCACACCACCATTATCATCATCGTCACCACACCACCATTATCATCATCGTCACCACACCACCATTATCATCATCGTCACCACACCACCATTATCATCATCACCATCACCACACCACCATTATCATCATCACCATCACCACACCACCATTATCATCATCATCATCACCACACCACCATTATCATCATCATCATCACCACACCACCATTATCATCATCATCATCACCACACCACCATTATCATCATCATCATCACCACACCACCATTATCATCATCATCATCACCACACCACCATTATCATCATCATCATCATCACACCACCATTATCATCATCATCATCACCACACCACCATTATCATCATCATCATCATCATCACCACACCACCATTATCATCATCATCATCATCACACCACCATTATCACCATCATCATCATCATCACACCACCATTATCACCATCATCATCATCATCATCACCACACCACCATTATCATCATCATCATCACCACACCACCATTATCATCATCACCACACCACCATTATCATCATCACCACACCACCATTATCATCATCACCACACCACCATCATCATCATCATCACCACACCATCATCATCATCATCATCATCACACCACCATTATCATCGTCACCACACCACCATTATCATCATCGTCACCACACCACCATTATCATCATCGTCACCACACCACCATTATCATCATCGTCACCACACCACCATTATCATCATCGTCACCACACCACCATTATCATCATCGTCACCACACCACCATTATCATCATCGTCACCACACCACCATTATCATCATCATCATCACCACACCACCATTATCATCATCATCATCATTCATGTAATTATCAGAATTCGTATAATGTATTTTCATCATAATTATCATTATATAAAATAGTTATGTGTTAGAGTCTGGTAATGTGTGTCAGTGTGAACGTTTAAGTGTGTGTGTGTGAGTGTGTTAGGGGTTATACTGTGTAGAAGAATGTGTGTGTGAGGGTGTGTGTGTGTGTACCTGTGAGAAGTCTCTCTGCCAGACTGTTCATGGCTGCAGAGGCGTCGACACACACATACTCCCTCAGAGAATCACCCCAGTGTGTGTGTGCAGCCCTGACCACATACACACAACAATAACAATTCAATTTATATACACGACACGCGCACACACACGCGCACACACACACACAACACATCACATTTTCTGTCAGATACTGAAAAAATGTTCTCGTGAACATTTTATAATCAAAAACAGCTCAAAGTGGACCAAGTGCAGAAAAATAGAAACAGGAGAATGTCGCACACACACTTACTGAAATATTAGTCATAAGTTAAACAGCAAATAAATTAAGAATATAATGATTAGCATAAAAACTGGTAGTCACCACAGAGCCGTGCCGAGTCCAGAGCCAAAGTCCAGCAGTGAATGAGGAGTGAAGGACGAGTCTCTCTTCTTTATCTGCACATTACACAGAGGTGTGTTAAAGCCTGCAGTCATGTGTGTATGTGTGTTTGTGTGTGTGTGTTACCTCATTAAGAGCCCTCATCACTGCAGCATAGCTCCCTGCTAATCTGGCGGCCATGTACACCACCCCGAGGTCACTGTCGTACCTGCAGGCCGGAGAAAAGCGATTAAAGAAGAAAAGACTAAGAAACAAATCATTTAAATAAGTAAATGTTTGTACTTTAAAGGTGTCCAGTGGTACGTCATCCTCTTCAGCTCAGATAAAACTTTCTTCCTGATTCGACTATCAGAGGAGACATGGTTTTCATCTGAAACACACACATTTTTCACTTCTGTGTGATCCTAAACTCTTAAAGCAGAAGTTTGTTCAAAAATGAAAGAGTTAGCTGGAAGACCATAAAGTCATCACTGTTTAAATCGGAGCTCTTTCTCCCTCACCGGTCACTCGCTCCTGCTCCTTCCACTTCTTCTCCAGTGCAATGGCTCTCTCTCTTAGCTCATGTCTCTCCACCGCTCGTTTCCTGCTCCACAGGAAGTTGGTCAGCTTGCGCGCTCTCTCGGACAGATCCTTCACCTCCGACTCTGTTCAGGGGGAAAAAGGGATTTTAAATATTTTTGAAATACCATTTAAATATTCACCGATTCACTCACACGCTCACATGTGTGTGTGTGTGTATGTGTGCAGTTTCAGTGGTGTGTGTGTTCCTCACTGTAGATGACAGACAGTGCCGCACTCTGCAGTTCTTCAGGAAGTATAATGGTTTTCAGGTTGGTGACTCCAGGGTGTTTACGGTGCGGAGATCCTCTCAGAAACTCAGGCTGGACAAAAGGCACTACAGCAGTCTTACACTGAGACACACACACACACACCAAATCTTATTGTAAAATCATTCAAAGCAGTACACTAATTAAGAGTTTTAAAAGTGTTAAACCTTAGGAGTAGAAAAAAGTCTCAGAGATTGCTGTCCACTTTAACTCACCACAGAAGACTGCTGTCTAAGATAAGGGTTTTATTTCACTGGACTTAGGCTGAAATGTTCATGTTTATACTATATACATTTATTCTTCAAACCGTTTTAATAACGTCATAATACAGCAGATAATGTCTATATTTGAGTATGTATAAAGTGCCTTGTTACGGTGTGGTCATGTTAAACCAATCACTGCAGAATAATTTACATATCTCCCATGATCCTCCACGCCTATACTCTTCTCTGAGAACGACGTTGTTAAAGCGCTTTTCAGAACAAACATCTCAGATCAACAACACTAATTAAAAGTACAACATTACCGTACGGTGTTTGTGAGCTCTTTCTCACATTGTTTTACGTGAACACCATGAGCGGGATTCATGTCACCAAACACAGGCTTTATATAGCGGACATTAACACTTTCTCTTCCGGAGCGGGAGGAAGCTCACTGTAGAGGTCACGTGCTGAGTGCTTAGTCACTCCACCAATCATCTCGGGGAAGGTCTGAGACAAGAGCCAATGGCTGTCCTCACAGGACATCATGTGATCCAGATGAGCGAGTGCACAGACACCATGGCGCCAGCGCAGAGCACCACACGCACAAGACGTCAGTAGTTGCTAATTCCGTGCAGCTACAGACTGATGCGGCTCTCGCACGGCCTTGGAAACGCTCGCGGCTAGCGCATGAGTACGATGTGTGAGCTGGTCCATGTGACCAGAACCCAATTCAGACTACTCTCCCCTTGCTCCACCTTTTTATCTCAACAATATAAAAGGACTCACCCGCTGGGTTAGTGTGAGTGGAGAAGCAGCTCTGCAGCGCCAGCAAACTTTACACAACCTCCTATACAGAAAAGACATGTCTGTGTGTAACATATACTTCCTAAAACATCTAACTTAATGTTCTAACATGTCTGTGTGTGACATATACTTCCTAAAACATCTAACTTAATGTTCTAACATGTCTGTGTGTGACATATACTTCCTAAAACATCTAACTTAATGTTTAAGAGAAACTGAACAAGACAATTTCACGCCTTCACATGTCGCACACTGAAGTGCAGCATCAAAATAAATCCGTCAGGAAACAGCGAGTCAGTGTCACGGGGTTCCAGGACTGAGTTTAAGAAATTAAAATATATAATAATATACAGCAATATTTATGAGCCTCACATGTTTTAAATATAATTAATGTACATTATAACATTTTAGATTTCGCTTATTTTACAATGATTTCCGGGCATCCGGATGTTGTTAACTGTACAGCCCCTTAACCCATAAGTAGCTAAATACGAAACCTAGATGTTTATTCAGAACAGATCTGATCATTGTAAAATGTTTATATAACTTTAATACATTATAATAATGGATAAGTGATATAAACAAACAGTTTGACGGTCACTGACGTGCCTTTGTCGTTTTTAACTCTGTGAATTTCAGGAAAGATTTTTACCACAACCGTAACTCACTAAAAACGAATTATGAATAAACCCAACTACAGCGATGGAACTCAAAACCACAATCCTATATACAAAATACCCCAAATAAATAAATAAACAAATAAATAAATCAATCAATCAATAAATCACAACTTCCGGATTCCAGTATGACGTCACGGCACCGGTACTTCCTGGATGTTTTTGCGCCAAACAGAAAGAGCTTCTCAGTAACGACACTGATCGAGTTAGCTTTATCTTCTTAAAGATAATCTTATTTAAATCACTGGAGCTCAGAATAATTGTTTAATATCTTTTAAAAGTTATTAGAGTTTATCACCGCGTTCAACACTTTTATAATTGCGTGACGGAGAAATGAGACGAACACGGAGCAGCAGAAACAAACCTGAGGTGAAGGAAGAGCAGGAGACAGGCAAGCTAACACACACACACAACACACACACACACACACACACACACACACACACACACACACACACACACACACACACACACACACACACATTCTCCTTATTAAGCGCACCTCAGACCCTGTGTCTCGCCTCACAGTGTGTGTGGATGGAGGTGAGGGATCGAGTGGTCACAGGATTGAGGAGGAAGAGGAGGAGACGCCTGTCTCTAAAAAGAGGCGAGGAAGAGTGACGAAATGTGAACCTCCTGAGGAGCTGGACAGTAAAGGTGAGGTCTGATCATAACTACAGACACAGACGCACCACTCCTCATGTAATGGAGTGTTTGAGTAACGAGTTTACTACAGCGTTATCATCATTAACACAGTAATAATAATGTAATAACACTGATATAACATTATACCAGTTAATAAATGCCAGGGTATTGTGTACTGGTTAGAGTTTGTTATATCGTAATATATGGGAAGGTGCTGTGTATTATGAAGAAGTGTTTTGTGGTGTTGATCGTGTAAGAGAGCACATGGAGGGGTGTAGAGAGTCACTGGGCTTTTTTTAATAAAGTAAAGTGACGGATGAATGCCTCCTTGTAAATACATTCAAGACAATAAGCACTAATCATTCTGCTCTCTCTCTCTCGCTCTCTCTCTCTCTCTCTCTCTCTCTCTCTCTCTCACACACACACACACACGAGAATTTTCTTTCACAGTATTGTTGTAGTGATATTTAGTGTAAAGTAACAGTGTATTTGACAGAGTGACGACAGACCTGCATGAAACTTCTGCCATGTGTCGTAAATGTAAATGAGGATTATTATATGTTTACATTTCTGTATGGATGATGTGTGTTATTTCTGCCACATCTCAGAAAAGTCTCTAGTGTCCGAATTAATCACAGTGTAGATGACATCATCATCATCAACATACAGCTGTGGATTTACTAACATCATCATCATCCTAATGCTTATATCACTAAAGCCTTTATTGACACTCTGTGTGTGTGTGTGTGTGTGTAGAAGTGGTGAAGATGATGGTGATGAAGGGGAAAGCTCCAGTCGATGTAGAGTGTAAAGTGAAACTGGGGAAGGTAACGATTACACCAAACACTGTTTTATCATACAACAGCCATGAAGTGCACTATGTAGGGTGTTATTGTCTACACTGTTTAGTGAATTATTCTAGTGCACTGCAGGGTGTAGGGTGTAAAGTGTGGGGTGTGGTGTGTGTGTGGTACATCTGATGAAGTGTCTTTGTCTCTGCAGGCTCATGTCTACTGTGAAGGGAACGATGTCTATGATGTCATGCTAAACCAGGTGAGGGCTGTTCCCTGAGGGCTATTACCTAAGGGCTGTTCCCTGAGGGCTGTTACCTGAGGGCTGTTACCTGAGGGCTGTTAACTGTGGGCTGTTAACTGAGGGTTGTTAACTGAGGGCTGTTAACTGAGGGTTGTTAACTGAGGGCTGGTTAACTTCAGCAGGAGGCCTTGTGTATTGTTACTCTGATTACATCACAAGTGTGTTATTGTTGTTTGAGTGCAGTGTAACTGATGTAGTATAGCACAGGGTGTAGTGAAGCCCCAGAGTAAGAGTAGCAGAGGGTGTAGTGAAGCCCCAGAATAGGAGTAGCACAGGGTGTAGTGAAGCCCCAGAGCGATGTTCCTCACACACTGACATTAAGCTCATCTTCTCTTTAATCCCATTTGTTCTTCTGGGGTCCAGACCAACCTGCAGTTTAACAATAATAAGTACTACCTGATCCAGCTGCTGCAGGATGACCAGGCCAAGGTCTACAGCGTGTGGATGAGGTGGGGGAGAGGTAAGAGAACCTCACACACAGAACCCATTTACTTATAGCACATAGTTTCTACTGTCATGTAACCAGCTGATGTTCTAGAGCTGGGGTTCTAGATCCTCGAATGAAACCCTGTCTCCTGTGTTGCTCTTGGCCTATAGTAGTACTGACATCAATGTATTACTGATGTGCTCTTTATTTCTTCATTCTCATCACTCTGGTGTCTGACCACTCTGGGGTTCTCCTGGTTCTCCTCCTCTACAGTGGGAAAAGTCGGACAGAACTCTCTGGTCCCATGCGGTCCAGATCTCAATAAAGCCAAAGACGTCTTTAAGAAAAAGTAGGTCTTTAACACGAGACAGAATAAAACTGCAGAATTTGGGCACATACTGGTGTGAACCTCAGGGGTGCACATACTTTTGGCCATGTAGTGTATTTCATGGAGAACTCTTTGTTGGTGAAGTGTGTTGTGGTGTTTGTGGTGTTGCTGAAGTGTGTTGTGGTGTTTGTGGTGTTGCTGAAGTGTGTTGTGGTGTTGGTGAAGTGTGTTGTGGTGTTTGTGGTGTTGGTGAAGTGTGTTGTGGTGTTGGTGAAATGTGTTGTGGTGTTTGTGGTGTTGCTGAAGTGTGTTGTGGTGTTTGTGAAGTGTGTTGTGGTGTTTGTGGTGTTGCTGAAGTGTGTTGTGGTGTTTGTGAAGTGTGTTGTGGTGTTTGTGGTGTTGCTGAAGTGTGTTGTGGTGTTTGTGGTGTTGGTGAAGTGTGTTGTGGTGTTGGTGAAGTGTGTTGTGTTTGTGGTGTTGCTGAAGTGTGTTGTGGTGTTTGGTGTTGGTGAAGTGTGTTGTGGTGTTTGTGGTGTTGGTGAAGTGTGTTGTGGTGTTTGTGAAGTGTGTTGTGGTGTTTGTGGTGTTGGTGAAGTGTGTTGTGGTGTTTGTGAAGTGTGTTGTGGTGTTTGTGAAGTGTGGTGTTGGTGAAGTGTGTTGTGGTGTTTGTGGTGTTGGTGAAGTGTGTTGTGGTGTTTGTGAAGTGTGTTGTGGTGTTTGTGAAGTGTGTTGTGGTGTTTGTGGTGTTGGTGAAGTGTGTTGTGGTGTTTGTGAAGTGTGTTGTGGTGTTTGTGGTGTTGGTGAAGTGTGTTGTGGTGTTTGTGAAGTGTGTTGTGGTGTTTGTGAAGTGTGTTGTGGTGTTGGTGAAGTGTGTTGTGGTGTTTGTGGTGTTGGTGAAGTGTGTTGTGGTGTTTGTGAAGTGTGTTGTGGTGTTTGTGGTGTTGCTGAAGTGTGTTGTGGTGTTTGTGAAGTGTGTTGTGGTGTTTGTGGTGTTGCTGAAGTGTGTTGTGGTGTTGGTGAAGTGTGTTGTGGTGTTTGTGGTGTTGCTGAAGTGTGTTGTGGTGTTGGTGAAGTGTGTTGTGGTGTTGGTGAAGTGTGTTGTGGTGTTTGTGGTGTTGGTGAAGTGTGTTGTGGTGTTTGTGAAGTGTGTTGTGGTGTTTGTGGTGTTGCTGAAGTGTGTTGTGGTGTTTGTGGTGTTGGTGAAGTGTGTTGTGGTGTTTGTGAAGTGTGTTGTGGTGTTTGTGGTGTTGCTGATGTGTGTTGTGGTGTTTGTGGTGTTGCTGAAGTGTGTTGTGGTGTTTGTGGTGTTGGTGAAGTGTGTTGTGGTGTTTGTGAAGTGTGTTGTGGTGTTTGTGGTGTTGCTGAAGTGTGTTGTGGTGTTTGTGGTGTTGCTGAAGTGTGTTGTGGTGTTTGTGAAGTGTGTTGTGGTGTTTGTGGTGTTGCTGAAGTGTGTTGTGGTGTTGGTGAAGTGTGTTGTGGTTTTTGTGGTGTTGGTGAAGTGTGTTGTGGTGTTGGTGAAGTGTGTTGTGGTGTTTGTGAAGTGTGTTGTGGTGTTTGTGGTGTTGCTGAAGTGTGTTGTGGTGTTTGTGAAGTGTGTTGTGGTTTTTGTGGTGTTGGTGAAGTGTGTTGTGGTGTTGGTGAAGTGTGTTGTGGTGTTTGTGGTGTTTGTGAAGTGTGTTGTGGTGTTTGTGGTGTTGGTGAAGTGTGTTGTGGTGTTGGTGAAGTGTGTTGTGGTGTTTGTGGTGTTGGTGAAGTGTGTTGTGGTGTTTGTGGTGTTGCTGAAGTGTGTTGTGGTGTTTGTGGTGTTGCTGAAGTGTGTTGTGGTGTTTGTGGTGTTGCTGAAGTGTGTTGTGGTGTTTGTGGTGTTGGTGAAGTGTGTTGTGGTGTTTGTGGTGTTGCTGAAGTGTGTTGTGGTGTTTGTGGTGTTGGTGAAGTGTGTTGTGGTGTTGGTGAAGTGTGTTGTGGTGTTTGTGGTGTTGGTGAAGTGTGTTGTGGTGTTGGTGAAGTGTGTTGTGGTGTTTGTGGTGTTGGTGAAGTGTGTTGTGGTGTTGGTGAAGTGTGTTGTGGTGTTTGTGGTGTTGGTGAAGTGTGTTGTGGTGTTTGTGGTGTTGCTGAAGTGTGTTGTGGTGTTTGTGGTGTTGCTGAAGTGTGTTGTGGTGTTTGTGGTGTTGGTGAAGTGTGTTGTGGTGTTGGTGAAGTGTGTTGTGGTGTTGTGGTGTTTGTGGTGTTGCTGAAGTGTGTTGTGGTGTTTGTGGTGTTGGTGAAGTGTGTTGTGGTGTTTGTGGTGTTGCTGAAGTGTGTTGTGGTGTTTGTGAAGTGTGTTGTGGTGTTTGTGGTGTTGCTGAAGTGTGTTGTGGTGTTTGTGGTGTTGCTGAAGTGTGTTGTGGTGTTTGTGGTGTTGCTGAAGTGTGTTGTGGTGTTTGTGGTGTTGGTGAAGTGTGTTGTGGTGTTTGTGGTGTTGCTGAAGTGTGTTGTGGTGTTTGTGGTGTTGGTGAAGTGTGTTGTGGTGTTGGTGAAGTGTGTTGTGGTGTTTGTGGTGTTGGTGAAGTGTGTTGTGGTGTTGGTGAAGTGTGTTGTGGTGTTTGTGGTGTTGGTGAAGTGTGTTGTGGTGTTTGTGGTGTTGCTGAAGTGTGTTGTGGTGTTTGTGGTGTTGGTGAAGTGTGTTGTGGTGTTTGTGGTGTTGGTGAAGTGTGTTGTGGTGTTGGTGAAGTGTGTTGTGGTGTTTGTGGTGTTGGTGAAGTGTGTTGTGGTGTTGGTGAAGTGTGTTGTGGTGTTGTGGTGTTTGTGGTGTTGCTGAAGTGTGTTGTGGTGTTTGTGGTGTTGGTGAAGTGTGTTGTGGTGTTTGTGGTGTTGCTGAAGTGTGTTGTGGTGTTTGTGAAGTGTGTTGTGGTGTTTGTGGTGTTGCTGAAGTGTGTTGTGGTGTTTGTGGTGTTGCTGAAGTGTGTTGTGGTGTTTGTGAAGTGTGTTGTGGTGTTTGTGGTGTTGCTGAAGTGTGTTGTGGTGTTTGTGGTGTTGCTGAAGTGTGTTGTGGTGTTGGTGAAGTGTGTTGTGGTGTTTGTGGTGTTGCTGAAGTGTGTTGTGGTGTTGGTGAAGTGTGTTGTGGTGTTTGTGGTGTTGGTGAAGTGTGTTGTGGTGTTTGTGGTGTTGCTGAAGTGTGTTGTGGTGTTTGTGAAGTGTGTTGTGGTGTTTGTGGTGTTGCTGAAGTGTGTTGTGGTGTTGGTGAAGTGTGTTGTGGTGTTTGTGGTGTTTGTGAAGTGTGTTGTGGTGTTTGTGGTGTTGCTGAAGTGTGTTGTGGTGTTGGTGAAGTGTGTTGTGGTGTTTGTGGTGTTTGTGAAGTGTGTTGTGGTGTTTGTGGTGTTGCTGAAGTGTGTTTGTGATTGTCTGTGATTTCTGCTCAGGTTCTTTGATAAGACTAAAAACGAATGGACACAACGAGCAAACTTTGAGAAAGTTCATGGAAAGTATGACATGGTGTTGATGGACTACAGATCGAATGACCAAGTGAGAAACACACACAACTCTAATGCACTTTTATTTCAACGTGTTTATAAACCTGTTATAACAACATCATATAAACACCATCCAGATAATAAGCAACGTTCAGTTCACACACTGGGGATTGAACACTTGGTCCACTAGGGGACCCTTCCTTCCTTCCGTCCTTCCTTCCTTCCTTCCTTCCTTCCTTCCTTCCTTCCTTCCGTCCTTCCTTCCTTCCTTCCTTCCTTCCTTCCTTCTGTCCTTCCTTCCTTCTTGGCAGGAGTGTGTGTCCGTGCTGCAGTCTGTACTTATTACTGGTGTATTTCCTGCAGGAGGACAGCATGGCAGTGACGTCCACTCCCTCCACTCCCTCTATGAACCCATCACAGCTGGACGTCAGACTCCAGTCTCTCATGGAGCTGATTTGTGACATTAAAGCTATGGAGGAGTGTGTGCTGGAGATGAAGTTCGACATTAAAAAAGCTCCTCTTGGTGTGTGTGTGTTCCTCTCTAAGTCCTCCTAGATGTTTCATTTTTTCCTTCGGTCAGTCAGACAAATGTGTGATTGGTGTCTAACGTGTGTGTGTGTGTGTGTGTGTGTGTGTGTGTGTGTGTGTGTGTGTGTGTGTGTGTGGTGTTTTAGGGAAGCTGACAGTGGAGCAGATCCGAGCAGGATACTCCTCTCTGAAGAAAATTGAAGAGTGTCTGAAAAAGAAAAGCAGCAATAAAGAACTTCTGGAGGCCTGCAACCAGTTTTACACTCGCATACCTCACGATTTTGGGTAACACAACCCTAACTACACAACTCTACACTACTCTACACTACACAGCTCTACACTACTCTAATCTACTCTATACAACTCTACACTACTCTAATCTACTCTACACAACTCTACACTACTCCACACTACTCTAATCTACTCTAATCTACACTATACAACTCTACACTAATCTACACAACTCTACTCTAATCTACACTATACAACTCTACACTAATCTACACAACTCTACTCTAATCTACACTATACAACTCTACACTACTCTAATCTATACTATACAACTCTACACTACTCCACACTACTCTAATCTACTCTAATCTACACTATACAACTCTACACTAATCTACACTACTCTACACAACTCTACACTACTCTACACTACTCTAATCTACACTATACAACTCTACACTACTCTACTCTACACAACTCTACACTACTCTAATCTACTCTAATCTACACTATACAACTCTACACTAATCTACACTACTCTACACAACTCTACACTACTCCACACTACTCTAATCCACTCTAATCTACACTAATCTACACAACTCTACTCTATCACACTATACAATCACTCTAATCTACACTATAAAATATACACTAATCTACACTACTCCACACTACTCTAACTACTCTAATCTACACTATAGAACTCTACACTACTCTACACTACTCCTACACAACTCTACACTACTCTAATCTACACTATACAACTCTACACTACTCTACTCTACACTACTTACAACTCTACATCTACTCTAATCTTCCTATACAACTCTACACTACTCTACACTACTCTACACAACTCTACACTACTCCACACTACTCTAATCTACTCTAATCTACACTATCTACAAACTCTACACTACTCCACACTACTCTAATCACTCTAATCTACACTACTCAACTCTACTACTAATCTACACTACTCCACATACTCTACACTAATCTAATCTACACTAAGAACTCTACACTACTCTAATCTACTCTACACAACTCACAATTACACTACTCCTACACTAACAACTCTACACTACTCTAATCTACACTATACAACTCTACACTACTCTAATCTACTCTATACAACTCTACACTACTCTAATCTACTCTACACAACTCTACACTACTCCACACTACTCTAATCTACTCTAATCTACACTATACAACTCTACACTAATCTACACTACTCTACACAACTCTACACTACTCCACACTACTCTACATCTAATCTACTATACAACTCTACACTAATCTACACTTCTCTATACAACTCTACACTACTCTAATCTACTCTACACAACTCTACACTACTCCACACTACTCTAATCTACTCTAATCTACACTATACAACTCTACACTAATCTACACTACTCTACACAACTCCTACACTACTCTAATCTACTCTAATCTACACTATACAACTCTAATCACACTAACAACTCTACACTAATCTACACTACTCACACACTCTACACTACTCTAATCTACACTATACAACTCTACACTACTCCACACTAACAACTCTAATCTACTCTAATCTTACACTATACAACTCTACACTAATCTACACTACTCTACACAACTCTACACTACTCCACACTACTCTAATCTACTCTAATCTACACTATACAACTCTACACTAATCTACACTACTCTACACAACTCCACACTACTCTACACTACTCTAATCTACACTATACAACTCTACACTACTCTAATCTACCTATACAACTCTACACTACTCAAACTACTTAACAACTCTACACTACTCTAATCTACTCTATACAACTCTACACTACTCCACACTACTCTAATCTACTCTAATCTACACTATACAACTCTACACTAATCTACACTAACTCTACACAACTCTACACTATACAACTCTAACTACTCTAATCTACACTATACAACTCTACACTAATCTACACTACTCCACATCTACTCTAACTACTCTAACAATCTACACTAATCACACTACTCTACACTACTCTAATCTACACTATACAACTCTACACTACTCTAATCTACTCTATACAACTCTACACTACTCTAACTACTCTACACAACTCTACACTACCCCTACACTACTCTAACTACTCTAATCTACACTATACAACTCTACACAAACTCTACACTACTCTAACTCTAATCTACACTATACAACTCTACACTAATCTACACAACTCTACTAATCTACCTATACAACTCTACACTACTCTAATCTACACTATACAACTCTACACTACTCCACACTACTCTAATCTACTCTAATCTACACTATACAACTCTACACTAATCTACACACTCTACACTACTCACACTACTCTAATCTACACTATACAACTCTACACTACTCTAATCTACACTACACTACTCAACTCTACACTATACAACTCTACACTACTCTACACTACTCAATCTACACTATAAACACAACTCTACACTACTCAAACTCCCTATACAACTCTACACTACTCCACACTACTCTAACTACTCTAACTACACTATACAACTCTACACTAATCTACACAACTCTACACTACTCTACACTACTCTAATTACACTATACAACTCTACACTACTCTAATCTACTCTACACTACTCTAATCTACACTATACAACTCTACACTACTCTACACTACACAACTCTACACTACTCAACACAACTCTACACTACTCTACACTATACAACTCTACACTACAGTACACAACTCTACACTACACTACACAACAGTACACAACTCTACACTACACGACACAACATTACACTACACTACTCTACACGACACTACACTACACAACCCTAACTACACTACACTACTCTACACTACATTACACAACCCTAACTACACTACACTACACAACTCTACACTACACTACACAACCCTAACTATACTGCACTACACAACTCTACACTACACAACAGTACACTACACTACTCTACACTACACTACACTACACAGCTCTACACTACACTACACAACCCTAACTACACTACACTACGCTACTCTACACTACACTACACAACAGTACACCACTCTTCACTACACTACACTACTCTACACTACACTACACTACACTACACAACAGTACACCACTCTTCACTACACTACACTACACTACACAACAGTACACTACTCTACACTACACTACACAACCCTAACTACACTACACTACGCTACTCTACACTACACTACACAACAGTACACCACTCTTCACTACACTACACTACACAACCCTAACTACACTACACTACACAACTCTACAGTACACTATAGTACAGTAATGTAATGTGTTCTTTGTTAGTTTGCGACCTCCTCCAGTTATCCGTACTGATGAGGAGTTGAAGGAGAAAATTGCTCTGTTGGAGGTAAACACACATCACAACACACACACACACACACACACACACACACACTGTCTCTCTTTTTTCTGTTTGACACTCTCTCCCTCTCCCCCCTCCCCCCCCTCTCTCTCCCCCCCCCTCTCCCTCTCTCTCCCCCCCCCCCTCTCCCCCCCCTCTCTCTCTCCCCCTCTCTCTCTCTTCCTCTCCCCCTCCCTCTCTCTCTCTATCTCTCTCTCTCCCTCCCTCTCTCCCTCCCCCTCCCTCTCTCTCTCTCTCTATCTCTCTCCCTCCCTCTCTCCCTCCTCTCCTCTCTCTCTCTCTCTCTCCCTCTCTCTCCTCCCTCCTCTCTCTTCCTCCCTCTCTCCCTCCCTCTCCCTCTCCCTCTCTCTCTCTCTCTCTCTCTCTCTCTCTCTCAGGCATTGAGTGATATTCAGATAGCAGTGAAGATGGTACAGTCCGGATCAGTGAGTGATGAAAATCCTCTGGATAAACACTACAGATCTCTGAAGTGCCTCCTCCAACCTCTTGAGCCACACACCCAAGAGTATCAGGTATATACACACACACACACACACACACACACACACACACTGAATGTTACTGAGTGTAAAATTGATTTATAATGTTTTAGGTGATTGTGAAATATCTGCAGTCGACTCACACAGTCACTCATGATGCCTACACTATGACTGTGCTGGACATCTTCAGAGTAGAGCGCAGTGGAGAGAAAGACAACTTCCTGTCTCACCTGGACAACAGGTAACACATGTTGAACCATTTTGCACTTCGGTTACTCTTATTATTTGAATTTTAATAAAGCACATTGTATAATGTGTGTGTGTGAGACAGGATGTTGCTGTGGCATGGGTCTCGTCTGTCGAATTGGGTCGGGATTCTCAGTCAGGGTCTCCGAGTCGCTCCTCCTGAAGCTCCAGTCACCGGCTACATGGTGAGCAACACACTGAGTGTGTAAACCTGTAATAATGTGTTAGAGAACAACACAATATTCAGGTGTGTGTGTGTGTGTGTGTGTAAGAGTTGCACTAGAATACTGAGTAACAGGGCTTTGTCTGTTAGTCTTATCACCTTGAAGCTGATTTTTTTATCTATATTGAAAAATGACGTTTTTTAATGACAATACTTTTTATCCATTTACGGATACATTTATTGATGTGAAACCTCCATGGACCAAGTGACTTCCTGTTGTGACTTCATTTCTGTCAGCTATAAACACTCGTCCCCTCAGCAGTCTCTCTTTATTCTCTCTCTCTCTTCAGCTATAAACACTCGTCCCCTCAGCAGTCTCTCTT
>JAUCMX010000005.1:107802-145302 GCA_033459395.1 Hemibagrus guttatus | reverse complement strand
AATGAGTGTGGTTTGGGGAGGGCAGTAATGAGGGGGTTTGGGGAGGGCAGTAATGAGTGTGGTTTGGGGAGGGGCAGTAATGAGTGTGGTTTGGGGAGGGCAGTAATGAGTGTGGTTTGGGGAGGGCAGTAATGAGTGTGGTTTGGGGAGGGCAGTAATGAGTGTGGTTTGGGGAGGGCAGTAATGAGTGTGGTTTGGGGAGGGACAGTAATGAGTGTGGTTTGGGGAGGGGGCAGTAATGAGTGTGGTTTGGGGAGGGACAGTAATGAGTGTGGTTTGGGGAGGGACAGTAATGAGTGTGGTTTGGGGAGGGACAGTAATGAGTGTGGTTTGGGGAGGGGCAGTAATGAGTGTGGTTTGGGGAGGTGCAGTAATGAGTGCGGTTTGGGGAGGGACAGTAATGAGTGTGGTTTGGGGAGGGGCAGTAATGAGTGGTTTGGGGAGGGACAGTAATGAGTGTGGTTTGGGGAGGGGCAGTAATGAGTGTGGTTTGGGGAGGGACAGTAATGAGTGCGGTTTGGGGAGGGACAGTAATGAGTGCGGTTTGGGGAGGGGCAGTAATGAGTGCGGTTTGGGGAGGGACAGTAATGAGTGCGGTTTGGGGAGGGACAGTAATGAGTGTGGTTTGGGGAGGGACAGTAATGAGTGGTTTGGGGAGGGGCAGTAATGAGTGTGGTTTGGGGAGGTGCAGTAATGAGTGGTTTGGGGAGGGACAGTAATGAGTGTGGTTTGGGGAGGGGCAGTAATGAGTGTGGTTTGGGGAGGGGCAGTAATGAGTGGTTTGGGGAGGGACAGTAATGAGTGGTTTGGGGAGGGGCAGTAATGAGTGGTTTGGGGAGGGGCAGTAATGAGTGTGGTTTGGGGAGGGACAGTAATGAGTGTGGTTTGGGGAGGGACAGTAATGAGTGTGGTTTGGGGAGGGACAGTAATGAGTGGTTTGGGGAGGGGCAGTAATGAGTGTGGTTTGGGGAGGGCAGTAATGAGTGTGGTTTGGGGAGGGACAGTAATGAGTGCGGTTTGGGGAGGGACAGTAATGAGTGCGGTTTGGGGAGGGGCAGTAATGAGTGTGGTTTGGGGAGGGACAGTATGAGTGCGGTTTGGGGAGGGACAGTAATGAGTGTGGTTTGGGGAGGGACAGTAATGAGTGGTTTGGGGAGGGGCAGTAATGAGTGTGGTTTGGGGAGGGGCAGTAATGAGTGTGGTTTGGGGAGGGACAGTAATGAGTGCGGTTTGGGGAGGGACAGTAATGAGTGTGGTTTGGAGAGGGGCAGTAATGAGTGGTTTGGGGAGGGACAGTAATGAGTGTGGTTTGGGGAGGGGCAGTAATGAGTGGGTTTGGGGAGGGACAGTAATGAGTGGTTTGGGGAGGGACAGTAATGAGTGTGGTTTGGGGAGGTGCAGTAATGAGTGTGGTTTGGGGAGGTGCAGTAATGAGTGTGGTTTGGGGAGGGGCAGTAATGAGTGTGGTTTGGGGAGGGACAGTAATGAGTGTGGTTTGGGGAGGGACAGTAATGAGTGTGGTTTGGGGAGGTGCAGTAATGAGTGTGGTTTGGGGAGGTGCAGTAATGAGTGTGGTTTGGGGAGGGACAGTAATGAGTGGTTTGGGGAGGGACAGTAATGAGTGTGGTTTGGGGAGGGACAGTAATGAGTGTGGTTTGGGGAGGTGCAGTAATGAGTGTGGTTTGGGGAGGGACAGTAATGAGTGGTTTGGGGAGGGACAGTAATGAGTGTGGTTTGGGGAGGGACAGTAATGAGTGCGGTTTGGGGAGGGACAGTAATGAGTGTGGTTTGGGGAGGTGCAGTAATGAGTGTGGTTTGGGGAGGGGCAGTAATGAGTGTGGTTTGGGGAGGGACAGTAATGAGTGTGGTTTGGGGAGGTGCAGTAATGAGTGTGGTTTGGGGAGGTGCAGTAATGAGTGTGGTTTGGGGAGGGGCAGTAATGAGTGTGGTTTGGGGAGGGACAGTAATGAGTGTGGTTTGGGGAGGGGCAGTAATGAGTGTGGTTTGGGGAGGTGCAGTAATGAGTGTGGTTTGGGGAGGGGCAGTAATGAGTGTGGTTTGGGGAGGGACAGTAATGAGTGTGGTTTGGGGAGGGGCAGTAATGAGTGTGGTTTGGGGAGGTGCAGTAATGAGTGTGGTTTGGGGAGGGACAGTAATGAGTGGTTTGGGGAGGGACAGTAATGAGTGGTTTGGGGAGGGACAGTAATGAGTGTGGTTTGGGGAGGGACAGTAATGAGTGGTTTGGGGAGGGACAGTAATGAGTGTGGTTTGGGGAGGGACAGTAATGAGTGGTTTGGGGAGGGACAGTAATGGGTATGGTTTGGGGAGGGACAGTAATGGGCGCAGTTTGGGGAGGGACAGTAATGAGTGTGGTTTGGGGAGGTGCTGTGGTCGGGACGGTTTGGAGTTAGGGTTTAATTATTATTATAATAATTTAAGGTTTGTATTTAATTACAGAATCAGCAGCTGTGAAAAATAACAGCATTTATTTAGAGCACAAAATTGAGACAAAATCAAAAATGGCCGTCAAAATTAACATCAAAAAATCAAATCCACTATTGAAAACTTCTGCAACTTTTTACAATAAAGCCTTGAGTTTCACATAAACACTGAAAGAAAAGCCACAACCTCTACAACTAAACCCCCAACACTAAACCTCCAACACTAAACCCCCCAGCACTAAACCCTCAGCACTAAACCCTCAGCACTAAACCCTCAGCACTAAACCCTCAGCACTAAACCCCCAACACTAAACCCCCAGCACTAAACCCCAGCACTAAACCCTCAGCACTAAACCCTCAGCACTAAACCCCCAACACTAAACCCCCAGCATTAAACCCCCCAGCACTAAACCCCCCAGCACTAAACCCCCCAGCACTAAACCCCCCAGCACTAAACCCTCAGCACTAAACCCTCAGCACTAAACCCTCAGCACTAAACCCCCCAGCACTAAACCCCCAACACTAAACCCCCAGCATTAAACCCCCCAGCACTAAACCCCCCAGCACTAAACCCCCAACACTAATCTGAAGCGTTATAAGGAGACATAGAGGCAGAGAAATAAACACAATCTCTCTCGGGTTTGAGAATAATTTGAAAGTGAAGAACAAGAAATTCTTGGAACTAGAAGAAACACTGATGCTATAATGCTCCTAGACCTTCAGCTTTACTGTTCATGATCTCCTGTTTCTGAAATCTGCGTGGATTCATCAGTGGTTTCACTGTACTGCACATCTGTATGTATGGTGATGATGATGGTGATGAAGAACTTTGATGTGTTCGGAAGTGTTTAGTTTTTCGAGCTTCCTCCAAGGATGATGAGGATGTAGAGGAAGATAATGATGATGTCCAGGTAGATGACCAACGCGGCGAAGACGTACTCCTCGGGGTTCAGGCTGTACTTCTGTCTCCCCAGCACCATCTGACAGTCGATAGCCAGGAACTGCAGAGAGACAGACAGGTTTCAGTGTTGAGAGACAGATCCTTCACTTCAACATGATCAGAATCAACACACTGATGATTGAGTGCTTCCTGTGAATATGAAGTCATTTCCTGTCGCATGCCATAAAAAATAAATGAATTTCCTTCTGAATGCCAGATGCAGTGAGAACTGAAGATTTTCTCAGATGTTCATCTTTTAACTCACGGCAATAAAAAAAGTTTACTCAAAGATTTCCCTGAAATTAGTCCTGAGGCCACGCCCCTTTTAGATTTAAAATAATGTAATCTGTTCTCATTATTTTAAAATATATTTATTTATTTAACAATTGTATGTATTTTTGCTGTCCTGTGAGTTAACTTTAACGGTTTTTGTTCTCAGTGACACGGTTCCAGTTTATGTTTTAACACCAAAGAACTCGACTAACAACCAAAAATCTGTTCGAGTTAATCTGGATCTCCTCGAATCGGTCACTCACCAGTGCGTAGACCAGCGCCCCGAGACTCCCGTAAACAATCTGCAGAACGTTTGAGTAATAAAAGGTACTGAAGAACCCAAACATCAGCAGATCCACAGCCAGAACAATCAGGATGCCGTTACACACCGTGAAATCCACACGAGTCTGAAACACACACACACACACACATCATACGCCATGCATCATACTTTATCATGCACCTAGAAACTATTTCAGGGAAAAGTGTGTGTGTGTGTGTGTGTGTGTGTGTGTGTGTACCTGGGCAGAGAAGATGATGATGCTGAAGGAGATCACGAGTGTTGATCCCATAGCAATGATCACAGCTGTTGTGTCGTGGTATGATGCTACAGTACCAACCATGTAGGACACACTGAGGGTCACTAATGACTGTACACACACACACACACACACACACAAGTAAATTTAGATTGGATGGACGTTGACCTGTTAACTGGGATTAGGACAAATACTCTCTCACACACACACACACACACTTACTAGGGCAATGAAGTTCCACGGGTGTTTGCGGCAGAGGGACGAGGAGAAGCTCAGTGCCAGTGCCACCACCATGAAGATGATGTAGGAGCTGATGTAGATCCAGATATCAGCCTGCACAGCCTTCCTCACCGTCTCAGAGAACGTAAACACACACACGATGGAGAAGGTGACCACCAGCTGCACAGTGACCACGCTGAACACCTGTACAGGTACACATACACACACACACACACAGGTGAGACTGGGTCAGGTGGGTGAAGAAAGGGCGGGGTTAGATGATTCCACATTTATACCCACCTTTCTGATGAAGGCTCTTCGCACGGTTTTATCATCAAACGAAGACGTGACAAACGCAGGAGTCCCAGTCCCACATTCTGTTTGTGAAAGAAATGAAACAGGTTGCCATGGAGATCACAATCCCAGAATTCAGTTCTCAGCAGGAAAACACGGTGGCAGGAAAACACGGTGGCAGCACACAGGGCAGCACACAGGGCAGCACACAGGGCAGCACACAGGACAGCACACAGGACAGCACACAGGACAGCACACAGGACAGCACACAGGGCAGCACACAGGACAGCACACAGGGACAGCACACAGGACAGCACACAGGGCAGCACACAGGACAGCACACAGGACAGCACACAGGGCAGCACACAGGGCAGCACACAGGACAGCACACAGGGTAGCACACAGGGCAGCACACAGGGCAGCACACAGGGTAGCACACAGGGCAGCACACAGGGCAGCACACAGGGCAGCACACAGGGCAGCACACAGGGCAGCACACAGGACAGCACACAGGACAGCACACAGGGCAGCACACAGGACAGCACACAGGGCAGCACACAGGACAGCACACAGGGCAGCACACAGGGCAGCACACAGGGCAGCACACAGGACAGCACACAGGGCAGCTGAACACACTCGGAGGGAATGCTTTCTACTGCCTTCTGGATACATGAAATCACAGCTGCATAGGATTAGTGTAGCTGTGATTGACAAGGGACAGTGAGTGTGCCCTGCCCGCTAGTTTGCAGAAATCCATGCATAAAACATTTTTTTTTAATCTATTTTAAACATCTTTATGAATAGACGTTTTGAGAAAATAACCTTCAACAGTGGGAAATCTTTAAGAAGCTTTTGGTTTGCACTGTGTCTGAAGTTGAAGCTTTTTTGTCCATTTTGAAGTGAGTTTAGATTTTTAATGAGGAAACCGGTGTGTAACGTAAAGTGTGTTCTCTGTCGAGTTCGTACCTTGATCCCCTGCTTCCGAGCCCGCAACGTTAATTTCCTGTGCAGGAGGTGGAACGTCTCCGCCCGGGGCTACCGGGGGGTAAACCGTCGGGCCGTAGGGGTAGGGAGGGGCCACGTAGGCAGGAGGTTGCTGCATGAAGGCTGGGTCAGTGGGATAAGGAGGTGGGGCAAAGGCAGCTGTACTGTCTCCTCCCTCTATCTTCTCTAGTGTTGGCTTTGTCTCCATGTCTGTCATTCTGCAAGGAGAATTTAACAGGAAGCTGAAATAAGGAGACCGTTAGCTTCTTTTGCAGAACACACGTTCATTATTACTGAATCTTCTTCAGGTCACAGAGTCAACAGTTTCACCCTGAGGCTTCTCTGTGTTTTTACGGCAAATCACATGATTCTATCATTTCAACAGCGTCACAGTTTGTTTTTTCATCATAAACCTCTAATAAATATTTTTACTGCAGGGAACATTAGTGTGTTAGGATTTCTAACTCAGCTGCAAAATAATCATCCAACCTGATCTATTATATTATATATTATATTATGTTATATTATGTTATATTATGTTATATTATTATATTTATTTTATTATATTATATTTTATTATATTATATTATATTATATTATATTATATTATATTTATATTATATTATATTATATTATATTATATTAATTATATTATATTATATATAATATAATATAATAATATAATATTATAATTATATTATATTATATTATATTAAGTGTCAGAGTCTGTGTGCTACTGAAAATGCACAGTTTCTCATTCTATTCTATTTTAATACAAAGTTCTTCATTACACAATAAATTATCAGAGAAAAATTAAAGGTTATTTTCAGGTGTAGAGAATTTCTCAGTATCTGAAGACAGTTTTCACGACAGCTCAAGTTAGATCAGATTCATCGGACCTTCATCTGAACACGCTTCAGTGGACGAGATCAGACCGGATGGAAATCTAATCTACCGCACAATGGATTAGAACATGATCACTCTCACACCTTTACTGACATTTCCATCATGACTAGAAATCATGTACTGATCTCCAGCACTCATCAGTTCACAAAACTATTTAGTTCAAATATTTCTCAATTCGGAAGCTTTGTCCATTTTCAATTCAATATTTCACCCCTACTAAATATATCACACTAAATATAACACTAAAAATCTCTTTATACTGCTTCATTTTCTTCACATCACATCATAGAGGCTATAAATATTCAACGTCTTTAAAAATAGGAAATGTTAAATTACACTTTTAACGTTTTTCCGCTAGAAATCAATTACTGGAGTGATTATTTTACACGCTCTGTAAATCCTGAGTCAGAAGCACTTTCTTACCTTGTTTCTTTCCTAAAATCAGTGCGCACACTCTCGGTCTCACACTCCAGAATGCTTTCACACACTTTCACACGCTTTCACACACTACACACACCTACACCCACACACACACACACACAGTTTCACACTCAACTTGCATTGAACTCGCATTGAAACCTGTCAGCTTTTTCTAACCGTTGCACTTCCTCTTGTTGCAACTTTACCAAAACCCATTGTGATGAAAATAGGTAGATTCCACTGAATCTCTCTCTCTGTCTCTCTCTCTCACACACACACACACACACACACACACACACACAGAGGCCTCTTTGAATTTCTTCTTTACTCTTTACTGTGGCATATAATGTATATATATACAGTGGGGCAAAAAAGTATTTAGTCAGCCACCAATTGTGCGAGTTCTCCCAGTTAAAAAGATGAGAGAGGCCTGTAATTTTCATCATAGGTACACTTCAACTATGAGAGACAGAATGAGAAAAAAAAATCCAGAAAATCACATTGTCTGATTTTTAAAGAATTTATTTGCAAGTTATGGTGGAAAATAAGTATTTGGTCAATAACAAAATTTCATCTCAATACTTTGTTATATACCCTTTGTTGGCAATGACAGAGGTCAAACGTTTTCTGTAAGTCGCCACAAGGTTTTTACACACTGTTGCTGGTAGTTTGGCCCATTCCTCCATGCAGATCTCCTCTAGAGCAGTGATGTTTTGGGGCTGTCGCTGGGCAACACGGATTTTCAACTCCCTCCAAAGATTTTCTATGGGGTTGAGATCTGGAGACTGGCTAGGCCACTCCAGGACCTTGAAATGCTTCTTACGAAGCCACTCCTTCGTTGCCCGGGCGGTGTGTTTGGGATCATTGTCATGCTGAAAGACCCAGCCACGTTTCATCTTCAATGCCCTTGCTGATGGAAGGAGGTTTTTACTCAAAATCTCACGATACATGGCCCCATTCATTCTTTCCTTTACACGGATCAGTCGTCCTGGTCCCTTTGCAGAAAAACAGCCCCAAAGCATGATGTTTCCACCCCCATGCTTCACAGTAGGTATGGTGTTCTTTGGATGCAACTCAGCATTCTTTCTCCTCCAAACACGACAAGTTGAGTTTTTACCAAAAAGTTCTATTTTGGTTTCATCTGACCATATGACATTCTCCCAATCCTCTTCTGGATCATCCAAATGCTCTCTAGCAGACTTCAGACGGGCCCGGACATGTACTGGCTTAAGCAGGGGGACATGTCTGGCACTGCAGGATTTGAGTCCCTGGCGGCGTAGTGTGTTACTGATGGTAGCCTTTGTTACTTTGGTCCCAGCTCTCTGCAGGTCATTCACTAGGTCCCCCCGTGTGGTTCTGGGATTTTTGCTCACCGTTCTTGTGATCATTTTGACCCCACGGGGTGGAGCCCCAGATCGAGGGAGATTATCAGTGGTCTTGTATGTCTTCCATTTTCTAATAATTGCTCCCACAGTTGATTTCTTCACACCAAGCTGCTTACCTATTGCAGATTCAGTCTTCCCAGCCTGGTGCAGGTCTACAATTTTGTTTCTGGTGTCCTTTGACAGCTCTTTGGTCTTGGCCATAGTGGAGTTTGGAGTCTGACTGTTTGAGGTTGTGGACAGGTGTCTTTTATACTGATAACGAGTTCAAACAGGTGCCATTAATACAGGTAACGAGTGGAGGACAGAGGAGCCTCTTAAAGAAGAAGTTACAGGTCTGTGAGAGCCAGAAATCTTGCTTTTTTGTAGGTGACCAAATACTTATTTTCCACCATAACTTGCAAATAAATTCTTTAAAAATCAGACAATGTGATTTTCTGGATTTTTTTTCTCATTCTGTCTCTAATAGTTGAAGTGCACCTATGATGAAAATTACAGGCCTCTCTCATCTTTTTAAGTGACTAAATACTTTTTTGCCCCACTGTATCTAAAACTATTTTATATAAAGTGTTTTTAGAAGATTTATTCACCCTGAAAACATCATGATTTATTTAGAATGTTATTTATTTATTTAGAATGTTGTTTATTTATTTATTTAGAATATGTTATTTATTTATTTAGAATGTTATTTATTTATTTATAATGCTATTTATTTATTTAGAATATTATTTATTTGTAATGTTATTATTTATTTAGAATATGTTATTTGTTTATTTAGTATGTTATTTATTTATTTAGAATATGTTATTTAATTATTTTGAATATGTTATTTGTTTATTTAGAATGTTATTTATTTATTTAGAATGTTATTTGTTTATTTAGAATGTTATTTGTTTATTTAGAATGTTATTTGTTTATTTAGAATGTTATTTATTTATTTAGAATGTTATTTATTTATTTACTTAGCATGTTATTTATTTATTTAGAATATGTTATTTAATTATTTAGGATATGTTATTTATTTATTTATTTAGAATGTTTGTTATTTATTTATTTAGAATGTTATTATTTATTTAGAATATGTTATTTGTTTATTTAGAATGTTATTTATTTATTTATTTATTTATTTATTTATTTAGAATATGTTATTTATTTAGAATGTTATTTATTTATTTAGAATGTTATTTAATTATTTAGAATGTAATTTGTTTATTTAGAATGTTATTTGTTCATTTAGAATGTTATTTATTTATTTAGAATGTTATTTAGTTATTTAGAATGTTATTTGTTCATTTAGAATGTTATTTGTTCATTCATAATGTTATTTATTTATTTATTTATAATGTTATTTATTTATTTATAATGTTATTATTTATTTAAAATATGTTATTTGTTTATTTATAATGTTACTTATTTATTTAGAATGTTATTTAGTTATTTAGAATGTTATTTAGTTATTTAGAATGTTATTTGTTCATTTAGAATGTTATTTATTTATTTATAATGTTATTTATTTATTTATAATGTTATTATTTATTTAAAATGTTATTTGTTTATTTATAATGTTATTTATTTATTTAGAATGTTTGTTATTTATTTATTTAGAATGTTATTTATTTATTTATTTATTTAGAATGTTATTTATTTATTTAGAATGTTATTATTTATTTAAAATATGTTATTTGTTTATTTAGAATGTTATTTATTTATTTAGAATGTTTATTTATTTATTTAGAATGTTATTTAGTTATTTAGAATGTTATTTATTCATTTAGAATGTTATTTATTTAGAATGTTATTTATTTATTTAGAATGTTATTTATTTATTTAGAATATGTTATTTATTTAGAATGTTATTTATTTATTTAGAATGTTATTTAATTATTTAGAATGTTATTTGTTCATTTAGAATGTTATTTATTTATTTATTTATTTATAATGTTATTTATTTATTTATAATGTTATTATTTATTTAAAATATGTTATTTGTTTATTTAGAATGTTATTTATTTATTTAGAATGTTTGTTATTTATTTATTTAGAATGTTATTTATTTATTTAGAATATGTTATTTAATTATTTAGAATGTTATTTGTTTATTTAGAATGTTTGTTATTTATTTATTTAGAATATGTTATTTATTTAGAATGTTATTTAATTATTTAGAATGTTATTTGTTCATTTATAATGTTATTTATTTATTTATTTATTTATTTATTTATTTTTTATTTTTTGATATTTATTTATTTATTTATTTAAAAATATGTTATTTGTTTATTTAGAATGTTATTTATTTTTTTAAAATTTATTTATTTATTTAGAATGTTTTTTAAATTTTTAAAATTTATTTATTTAGAATATGTTATTTATTTAGAATGTTATTTAATTATTTAGAATGTTATTTAATTATTTAGAATGTTATTTATTTATTTAGAATATGTTATTTAATTTCTTGTAGATACAATTCAGCTTGTTTTTATCTGCATGGATTTTATTCAGATGTTCACACGAAACAGCTTCTAACTCCAGTTCATTACTGCTCATTAATATTTCTGTTCATTATTGTTCATTGATGTTTTATCAGTGATTCCTTTAAAAACACAAAACGTGCTTATGCTGTTATTTACAATTTTAACACACTCTGTGACACAATCGAGTTTTTTCGTTTCCTCATTGTGGCTGAAACCCAGCCTCTAAAATCAGTCCATTTTTTTCACTTTCTTCTCTTTACAATGTATTTCATTATAACTTTTGAGTTTTTTTTTTTTTTACAAAGCCTTATTTATTGATTGATTTTTTTTATTTATATTTATCACCAGCTGTTTCACATCAATTACAACAATACACTTAAAAATAACTTTTAAAAAAGTCAGTTCATGTGTTTATTAATAATAATATTAATAATTATAATAATAGTAAGTGTGAAAGTAACAAAAAATCTGTCAAATTGAAGGCGTGTGTGTGTTTAATACTTAAATTTACTAAATAATATAACACTGCTACAGTTCATATTACACATAAATAGATAATCAATACATTTACACACACACACACACACACGTTAAATAATGAAATTCTAAAACACAGTGAATATTAGAGTTTAAAATACTTCATATTTTAATCATGAAAACAAAAAGCCACTTCTTCGTATATTTAGGGTTTAATTTTGGATTTAATTTGATAACTATGAGGATCGGTTTTGTACAAATTAATGTGAGCAATTCATTCGAAACAGACTTTAGTTATGTTGTGTGATCATAGCAGTTTTTTCCTCACTGAGTGTACAATAGAAAATGGAAATAAATTGAAAATAAATGTTTTCATGATTTCTAGCAAGTTCAGAAAAACGTGGTTGAGTACAAACTGGTCTAAAACACAGCAAACATGGAAATGCCTTATTGTGACACTCAGTGTGGAGAAACCTTTAAAAACATGCTTCTCTCTCTCTCTCTCTCTCTCTCTCTCTCTCTCTCTCTCTCTCTCTCTCTCTCACACACACACACACACACACACACACATACCTTGCAGTGCCGGTTAGACAAGCTACAGAAAAATGTGTAAAATAGTTACGTTTAACAGTCGTGTGTGTGTGTGTGTGTGAGAGAGATTAATTATTCCCTTTCAGTTTGAGTATTTGAGGAATGTTATTTAAATGAATGTACGATTTAATTATTAGATTTAACAAAAAGGTAATTGTTGAAAAGAGAGAGAATGCAGATATTTTTTATACCAACTTCAGGCTTTAAATTTTATCGACACAGATCAGAAGAAGAGTTTCTTAGTAAATGTGATTAAATTCATTAAAGAAAGGAAGGCATGTGTCTCTCGAGCTCTCGGCCAATCAGAACGCGGCGGAGGATACGGGCGGTCTTGTGCTAGCACAATCACGTCACGCTGCCTACCGCCAATTAAATAAATACGTCACGTCATGATTAGAATTTAATAAATCTTAAACATTTAGAGAGAGATCATCAGCAATTCTGGAGTGTTAAAGTGCAACAAAAAGAGAATAAATATAATCTTTTATAAAACTTTATTCTGCTTGTGATGGCTCATTGCTGTTTTGTAGCAAATTATTAATAATTATATTGTATTACGATAATTGACTAATCTTTTTCTCGCACAAACTCTGTTAGCCTGTGTCAGAAATCACGTCGTGTCACCATACCCGACGCGGACCATTCAGAACCGGACTTACCGCTCCGGCCGTTCATCACATACGTACAAGAAACTCAAAGATTTCTAAAAGTTCTGTATCAGAGTAGACCGTGCGATCTCTCTCTACATCTTAAAACATCTTTATTGTAAAAATACATACAAAACCATTATTCTTTACAGACATACAAAATGAAACAGGCAAACATCTTTACACTGTAATAAATAAACACTGTGAGTGTAAATATGCAGACCATTCATATCCACATTTTATCATGTAACATTATACACTGTAGATATATAGAAAAAAAAGATTTAATCATGAGGTGTTTGAGATGTTACAGCATTTCACTCACTGTAAATTACATCATCATCATCACCTTCGTCACCAGGGTGAGTCTTTATCATGATTACTTGTGAAATCACGCAACCTTTAACACACGTCTCTCTGAGCTCCAGAGGAAAGTCAGCTCATAGCCCTTAGAAAAAATAGCTAGAGTGATGACCACAGTACTGATGACATCACACCTGAAAGGCTGAAACACACACTGACGTTGGCAATAAAAATGCTACACAAAAAGTTCGTTCTAAACATTTTTACAACAAAAGTTTTGGCAACAAATCCAGAGTGAGGCTAATAATAATAATATTAATAATAATAATAATAAACCCTAGGCAGACTGTAATTTAATGTAAAGTGCTGTGAGATCTTAATTGATGCTATAATGATAAGTCAAATTTTTATTATTATTATTATTATTACAATAAACAGAATTTCTGTGTTTAATAAATGCATGTATTTTTAAAATGGTCATGCTGGAAAAAGTAAAAACTCTATAAACCTTGTGGGTGAGTGCGAGTGTAAGAGACACCTGGCTGTCGGGGTAAAGTTCAAGAGGAAGTAAAACATTTTCACTTCCTTAGAGAAGATGACTCCACTTCCTGTGTGCTAGTGGCGTTATAAAGACATCAGAGTCCGACTCATTCAGATGTCCCTGTTCCCCTCTCCCCGAACCAAGAATCAGCCCTAACCATCCTCCCAGCCCACGCCATACACACGAAGCCACGGCCAGTGGAACTCCAGGTATGTGATCTGAAGCATCTGAAGTGTGTGATGAGACAAAAATAAAGGTCCAAACTGCACTTATAAAAAATTAAATGATGTTTTCATCTTTAGTGCAATATAGTCACATTATACAGATAATAAAATAAACTCCTTTAGTTCATAAATGAAATCTCCAACCAACCAACCAACCAACCCCTGCCATACCACCCCACCCCCCACCCAAGAGGCTTGTTTCTTAATGCTCTCTGAGTGAGAATCGGTTCTGCTCGTCTTTAGAGCTTATTTAGTTTGTTTTAGCTTCTCAGAGTGGGCGGTGTCCTGCGCTGGCAAAAAGTAAAACAGCAAAATCTTATAGTTTCAGTCGTCCTCCACCCACACTGTAGTACACTGACGGAGTGAGCAGCAGCAGCATGGAGTCCTGAAACACACACAAACACACACTCTTAATATTCCATGACTAAAGTGTGTTCAATCCATTAGATCTTAAATTCATGGCAATAAGAGTGTCACTGCTGACTAACAATAACCCAGAATTTTATACAATACACTTTGTTATATTTATCTAGATGAGAGAGGGGTGTGTGTGTGTGTGTGTGTGTGAGAGAGATCCTCCCCACCCTACATGTAGGGGAAGTGTTTCCTGCGTTACGTTTTCTTGCCCAGTCAGAAGTTATCTGTCTGAATACACTGTGTGTTGTTGTTTCTGTGATTTCATTGCAATAATTCAATTCATTGGTCAACTCTAAGCCACAGGTCTTTTCTCAGGGTAAAGTGCTGGAGAACACATTTCTGTGTTTTTGGGATGTGCTTAAAGGCAGTGTTAGATGTTTTAGGCAGTGTTGGGAAATGCAGTGTTTGCGTGTGTACTGACCTGAGTTGAGCAGTCAGAGAGGAAACCACAATCAGTTGAAAGGATGTTCAGGGCAGCAGGGTTTCACTGAGCTCCATGAGTCAATACACCTACAGACAGGAGAAGGTGGAGGATCAGGACACACTAGACGCAATATCCACTGTTCTTTATGTTGAGTCAGAGAGAGAAAGTGGGTGTGCTTACTTTTTGTGGTAGACACAGAGACAGGCGAGGCGAGCGATGGTGTCCCCCTGCAGCATCTCCTCCAGACAGATGCAACACTCTCCACTGTCTTTACTCAGAACATCAGCTACAGGAAACACAGAGCACACACATGGACACTCAACTAGTGCACTAGTGTACTTCAGAGAGAGAGAGAGAGAGAGAGAAGCTTATATTCCGTACCTGAGGATCAGTTTACGCTGACTAATTTAATAAAATGTTTACATTAATATATTTCCATAATGAACTTTACACACGTTACTGTATTTCTGAGAGATTGCGAACGCTTCTTAATCACCAGTGTTCGTGTTCCACATACACTATTCTCCTGGTTCTGTGTTCAAGTTCAACTACAGCGCGCAAAACAGAAGATTTTTGACTTGAGAAATGACAGGAATCCTTTTCTCTTTATCTTTACTCCTCAATGCCAGAGAAATCAAACTGTCTGCTTCACACTGAGTAAAAGGAAATCAGACTCTTAGTGATGATTATTTGTTTACATTTTTGGCAGTGGACCGAAACAGGCTCCGCCTCCACCCTGGATTCACCACCTGTTCAACCAATCAGCTTCTTCCTGGTATAGTTATGAGATTTTCTTTTTTTTTATTTTAAGAGCTAAACTTACCCAGAATCCTTTTCTCTGCATCATGACACAAATATTCATACATGTCTGAAATGAACTTACTGTTATAAGGCAGAGGTGAAGAGGTGAGACAGGTGAGCAGGTGCTCCTCGATACGACCTACAGGGAACATCCTGGTGCAGAACGGACAGCGCACTGCTGAGAGACACGGACAAACAGGGAAGAGACAGAAAGTAAAATAGACGGCTATTTTAGAATAGTAGACTTTTACTTCTACGTTTACGGTGCTGCAGTAGTCACTACTTTAAACCTGTACAGTGTTGAACAGAGTGTACATCCACAGTCTATGTACTGTGTGTGTGTATATAGATATATGTATACACACAACAGGAATGCAGTTTAAAGTGTACTCCTAGTCCTCTGGTAGCACATCTGCTGCTGGGGATTCTGGGTAATCTGTTTAACATTCAGGGATTCTGGGTAATCTGTTTAATATTCAGGGATTCTGGGTAATCTGTTTAACATTCAGGGATTCTGGGTAATCTGTTTAATATTCAGGGATTCTGGGTAATCTGTTTAACATTCAGGGATTCTGGGTAATCTGTTTAATATTCAGGGATTCTGGGTAATCTGTTTAATATTCAGGGATTCTGGGTAATCTGTTTAATATTCAGGGATTCTGGGTAATCATTTCTAAAAACATCCTGCAGCTCTGGTCTGTATAAAGCTTCAGATCTGAGTCACTTCCTGTTTTAAGGGCTGCTTAATATTTCCACATTATTAGCACTTTATTAGACTCTGTCCTCTAACACAATGGAGTGTTAATAATATCCACACTGTACTGTAATTATTGTATAAAGAATATTTTACAGTAATGTGGTTATAGGGGTATTGAGTTAAGGCGGGTTGTCAAATTCCTGGGAGTGTTACTCTCATTTATAGACGTTTAAAAATCCTTAATCGAGCTGATAAAAAAGTATGAAATCTGGCAACCCTGATGTTATGCTAACAGCGGCTAGCTAGTTGAAATATTATTATTATTATTATTATTATTATTATTAATAATAATAATAAGGTCGTTCGTGTTTAACCTACTGCTATGTCTGACTGTGTACAGTCCGACCCACGCCTCCGACACCGGTCTGGCGGTCCGAACCCGCGCCGATCTCGCGGTGATGTTCCGGGCGGAGGAGTGTCTCCGTGCACCGGCTAGCCGCTCAGCAGAGGCCCGGAGCGTGACACTAGCCGCTGGTTCCTCTGAAGAGAAACGTTCGGGACTTCCGGGAGTGTCGTCATCGTTATCGATCTCCGGCTCGGTACTGTTAACAACGTCCGTCGGGGAAACGCGGCGGCCGGTGTCCGAGTCGCTGCCTTCTTCACTGCGGCTCCGGTTTGCTTCCGAGTCGCGGTCGAAGCTAGCGGAGAAATCGAGCGCCAGGCTGCTGGGCCTGGCGCTGCGGATCCGCCGGAAAGACTCTCGCTTCACGGCGCCGTCCTTCTCCAACGGTCCGCACACCGACTCCTCCTGTAATCGACTCGATCTCGTCCCCATAATGCTTTAAAAACCTGGGTGGTCAAGCGGTTTGGTGTATTTTGTGTTTCCGAGCGTTTACATTTTATTAAAAGTCTAAAATATCGACAAAGTTTCTCTTCTTTCTTTTTGTTCTCGCTAGCTTAGCTTAGCTTAGTCCACATTCGTTTCGGCCGTTCTCGGCAAACCCCGCCTCTCTCACGTTACGACTTTTTGATTGGCTTATCCATGCTGGTTACTTTCTTGTTGTTTCGAGCTATTGAGCCAATCATTGCAGGGGGCGGGATTTTTATTTTTCCATTTACCATTAGTGTCTAAGGAAAATAAAATCGTGTTATTTCATTTTAATCATATTGCTATTTTGTGGAAGCTGCAAGAGAAAATGAAAACTACACTTTGACATTTTCAACAACTTGAATTATTTTACGTGAATTTTTATCATTTGAACTTTGTTGTCCTCCAGCTGCTCTCGGGTCAGGGTCAGCACAGTGGATCATTTGATTTGCATGTTTTTATCTGGCCCAGGTTTTACACCGGATGCCCTTCCTGACCAACAATCTTGTTTTTATCAGAAACAAAACAGACCGTCTCAGTGCTTTTGTATTAAACTGACTTCTTGGGTGGGGATACAAATGATCTAAGCTTTTGATGTCCAGTGCTTTGGACCAATCACATCTGAGATCAGATGGTGATGACATGGCACTTGTAAATATATATATATTTTTGGAAACCTCTATATCTAAGACAGAAATCCAGTGTGAATAATGTGAACTAGTTTAATAATGATTATCTAACTGGCTAGCTATGTTAGCAATAGAGATGTGTTAGTTAGTGTTTTTTAACATTAGGAGAACACTTAGGTCCTAATTTGCATATCGTTGTGCTGCAATCACAATAACAGTGGCTGTGTCCAGGTGTGTTGAAGTGTGATGGGGTATGTAGGGTTATGTAGAGGTGTGGTGAGTTGTGTAGAAAGGTATTTGAGGTCTGTAGAGGTGGGGTGAGGTGGAGGCATTGGTGGCTCAGTGGTAGGTTTCTCGCCTATCATGCGGAAGGCCCGGGTTCGATTCCAGCCAATGCCTCAACCCCAGCCACTGGCTCAACCCCAGCCACTGGATACAGTGCCGGTCCCAAGCCCGGAAAAAAAAAATGGGAGGGTTGCGGCAGGAAGGGCATCCGGCGTAAAACCTGTGCCAAGTTGTTGTGCGGACCAGTCGGTCCGCTGTGGCGACCCCGAACAGGGAGCAGCCGAAAGCAACTTCTAGAGGTGGGGTGAGGTGTGTTGGTGTTGGTGTTATGTTGGTATGGTTTAGGTGTTAGGGTTTTTGGTGAACAATTATTTCCTCCATCAGAATATCATTGCATGGTTGAGTACGGAATTAAGGAAAATGCACAGGTAAGCATTGCTTTTGGTCCTGTAGCAAACCCCTGCTTGATGTCTACCAGTGGTGGGTAAAATCTCACTTTAAGTGAAAGTACAGATGATCTAGTTAAAATGTTGCTCCGGTAAAAGTAGAAGTCCTCAATTTGAATTTCTACTTGAGTTAAAGTACAAAAGTACTTGTATCCAAATGTACTTAAGCGTGTATCGTTCGGGTCCGGCCACGCGCAGCACAGTAACACGCAGCACAGTAACAGTATTTTATATTTAAGGGCGGCTAATTTGTTATTTCATTTATTTACATTACATAACACAGTGGCACATTGACTTGTGATACAAAATCCAGCAATATTTATTTGTTTGGTTTTCTTTCAAATACTGCACTTTTATTTCAACTAGTTGAGATTATTTTAAAGAAAGGAATTATGCTGGTTGATCTTCTGTTTCTTTTTATGTTGGTGACCTTTGCCTAAATGTCACCACAAAAATCTACAGCTTTAAGTTATTTTTATATTTGACAATGTCTTTTTGTTCTCAGCTACAATTTGTTTAAGGACAACAGTAAACTTTTTTTTTTTTTTCCTTCAAATAAATGAAAAGCCTGTTGAAATGAACATCTCCCCTCTTGCTGTATCAGAATCTCACAGAATTAATTATGATGGTCAGTGTCACAATAATTTCTATTCCTAAGGTCAAGCTGCCTCATTCTTTCAGTGTTTTGATTAGATGACCTTGAGAATAACTTTTTAAATACTTTAAATGGTAGATTATAAAGCTATATATTTTTTGCTGATGTACGGTATATCTAAAGTGTTAAAAAGGAAAAAAAAACATTAACAATAATATCCCGAATCTAACTGAAAACTGTGAGCACAGAGCCGTGATACAAACCAAAACGAGGATTCTGTGAACCGTTCCAGCCCTAGCATTTATCCTAGCTCTAATGTCATTTTTTGTAATGAACTATTCAGTTTATGTGAGAAGAATCTGTCCCTCTACTCACACATGCCTGTTAATACAAGATCTGAGAAATTATCATGATACAGAGGTCAGTTAACATTATTCTAAATCAATAGCACAAGGGGAACATGGGGCTGGAAAACAGCAGGTCTCAAGATCACTCCTGTGTCCTGGGAATCAGTTTTAAACAAATGACAAGCGAAGATTCAGAAGAAAAATGTTACTTGGTGACCGGTCAAATATCAACAATAAAAGTCGAGCTATTGGGTTATTGTGTTGCTGTATAACATCAGTAACATTAATGTAGACTGCAACTCAAGAGGTACTGATTATATTAGCTTACTTAGCTAACTAAAGTGTAACTAGCCATACACGACATAATTATGATAATGACAGATGTATTCACATACACAAACAAAATCTTCAATGCTGCGAGCTAACATTAGATTCATATTAAAGAAATTCCTCATTTCTTCTGTTCTACAACTTAAATCCTGCAGGTCACTGCATGGATGGTCAGGTGGTGGGGTTTTGTTGATATGTTAGAGATATGTTACATTGGTTCAAATAAAATGTCCGCGCTGTAGCTCAGTTTGCTGTGCTGTGATTGGACAACAGGAGAGATGTGGGATAATGTAGTGGAGTAGAAAGTACGACATGTTACTTCATAATGTAACGGAGTGAGAAAAAAAAGTACAGATACTGGAAAAATATACTTAAGTACAGTAACCAATTACATTTACTTCGTTACTGACCACCACTGATGTCTACTAATTTAACAAATCCAATTGAGTGTGACTCAGTCAGGCTATAATCAGAATCAGAATCAGAAAGAGCTTTATTGCCAAGTATGTTTGCACATACAAGGAATTTGTTTTAGTGTAACAGGCTCCAGTGCACAGAGATAACAATAACAGTACAAATAACAACAGAAAATAGAATGAGAAATAAAAAATAAAAAATACACATATTTAAATAAGAAAATAAAGTATTTGTATATACAGAATAGAATAGAATGAGTTGAGATGTAGGGATGTGGGGGTGGTAATAAATATGAGGTTATTGCACTTTTAATTTTTATTTTTTTTATTGCCCAATGCTGGGAACATTCAACTGTTCAAAAGATAGATTGCTTGGGGGAAGAAACTGTTCTTGTGCCTGGCTGTCCTGGTATTTGCTGCTCTGTAGCGTCGGCCATATGGCAAAAGGTCAAAAAGGATATGGCCTGGATGTGAGGGGTCCAGAGTGATTTTCAGAGCCCTTTTCCTCACTCTGGATGTATAGAGTTCCTGAAGGGTGGGCAGGGGAGCACCAATAATCCTTTCAGCAGTCCGAACCGTTCTCTGTAGTCTTCTCATGTCTGATTTTGTAGCTGAGCCGAACCAAACAGTTATAGACGTGCACAGAACAGACTCAATGACGGCTGAGTAGAAATGTATTAGCAGCTCCTGTGGCAGGTTGAACTTCCTCAGCTGCCGAAGGAAGTACAGTCTTTGTTGGGCCTTTTTGTTAGTGGCGTCTATGTGAGTGTCCCACTTCAGGTCTTGAGAGATGGTGGTGCCCAGGAACCTGAATGACGCCACTGTTGGTACAGTGCTGTTCATGATGGTGAGTGGGGGGAGTGTAGGGGTGTTCCTCCTGAAGTCCACTATCATCTCCACTGTTTTGAGCGTGTTGAGCTCCAGATTGTTACGACTACACCAGGCAGCCTGCTGCTCAATCTCCTGTCTGTAAGCAGACTCATCACCGTCCTGGATGAGGCCGATGACTGTAGTGTCGTCCGCGAACTTCAGGAGCTTGATAGATGGATCAGTGGAGGTGCAGTCATTGGTGTAAAGGGAGAAGAGCAGTGGGGAGAGGACGCAACCCTGGGGGGTGCCAGTGCTGGTGGTGTGGCTGTTTGACTTGAATTTCCCCAGTTTCACTAGCTGATGCCTATCTGTCAGAAAGCTGGTGATCCACTGACAGATAGAGCTAGGGACAGAGAGCTGGGTTAGTTTGGTCTGGAGGAGTGTTGGGATGATGGTGTTAAAGGCCGAACTAAAGTCCACAAACAGGAGCCTCACATAAGTCCCTGATTTGTCCAGATGCTGTAGGATGAAGTGCAGTCCCATGTTGACTGCATCATCCACGGACCTGTTTGCTCGGTAAGCAAACTGCAGGGGGTCCAGTAAGGGTCCAGTGATGTTCTTCAGATAAGCCAACACCAGTCTTTCAAACGACTTCATGACCACAGACGTTAAAGCAACAGGTCTGTAGTCATTAAGTCCTGTCATCTTGGGTTTCTTTGGGGGTGGGGATGATGGTGGAACGTTTGAAGCAGGCAGGGACTTCACACAGCTCCAGTGATCTATTGAAGATCTGTGAAAAGATGAAGGCCAGCTGGTCAGCACAGGTTCTCAGACAGACTGGTGTGACACCGTCTGGGCCTGGTGCTTTTCTTTTCTTCTGCTTCAGGAAGATCTGAGGCACATCATCTTCACTGATCCGAAGTGCAGGAGGGGGGTTGCTGGAGGTGTTAATGGCTGTATAGAGAGATGTTCAGATGGGGCATGGGGTGTTAGACCGGCAGTTTCAAATCTGCAGTAAAACTCATTCAGGTCTTCAGCAAGTTGTTGATTGGCCTCAGTGCTGGGGGATGGTGTCTTGTAGTTTGTGATGTATTTCAGGCCTTTCCACACTGAAGCAGGGTCGTTGGCAGAGAACTGGTTTTCCAGCTTTTTAGCATAGCTCCTCTTAGCCACCCTAATCTCCTTATTCAATGTGTTTCTGGCCTGATTGTACAAGACTCTGTCCCCATTCCTGAAGGCATCCTCTTTGGCCTGACGAAGATGTCTGAGTTTTGATGTGAACCATGGCTTATCATTGTTGAATGATAAATAAGTCCTGGTAGGGATGCACATGTCTTCACAGAAACTGATGTATGATGTTACAGTCTCTGTGAGCTCATCCAGATCAGTGGCACCAGCTTCAAAAATACTCCAATCAGTGCATTCAAAACAGGGCTGTAAGTCCTGTTCTGTTTCACTGGTCCATCTCTTTACAGTCCTTACTACAGGTTTAGCAGATTTAAGTTTTGGCCTGTATGTAGGGAGAAGATGAACCAGGCAGTGGTCAGAGAGTCCTAAAGCTGCTCTGGGGACAGAGCGATATGCATCCTTTATTGTGGTGTAGCAGTGGTCCAAAATATTTTTGTCTCTGGTGGGACACGAAATGTGTTGTTTGAATTTTGACAGTTCATGTGAGAGGTTTGCTTTATTAAAGTCCCCGAGAATAATGATAACAGAGTCCGGGTGTTGTTGCTCTGTGTGTGTGATCTGATCAGCCAGGTGTTGTAGAGCCGAGCTCACGTGTGCTTGCGGTGGAATGTAAACACTCACAAGAATGAATGAGGAAAACTCCCGCGGCGAGTAGAACGGTTTACAGTTCATGAAGAACGCTTCCAAATCGGGACAGCACATCTTCTTCAACACTGTAACATCTGTACACCACCTTTCGTTGATGTAGAAGCATGTCCCACCGCCGCACGATTTCCCCGCTGATTCTGCGACCCGATCCGCTCTGAACAGCTGGAAGCCCGGCAGATTCAGCGCGCTGTCCGGAATGGCGTCGTTCAGCCAGGATTCAGTGAAACACAGAGCGGCAGAGTTTGAAAAATCCTTATTTGTCCGAGAGAGCAGAAGTTCGTCCATTTTGTTGGGTAGAGAGCGGAGATTCGCCAGATGGATGCTAGGCAGCACTGTTCTAAAGCCGCGCTGTCTGAGCTTGACGAGCGCGCCGGCTCGCTTCCCCCGCTTGCGCTTCTTAAAGCATTTGAACAGCGCCACTGCTCCGCCAACTACAATGTCCAGCAAAACATCAGAATAATTGAAAACCGGTAGAATATTGTGTGGTGTGTTCTGCCGAATGTCCAGCAGTTCATCCCTGGTAAAACTGATCAAGTTTGAGAAACAAAAAACAAGAAAAACTAACAAAAACAAAACAAACACTGGAGAGCTGCACACTGAGGCGGCCATCTGCGGCGCCATCGTGATAGAATAATAAGCTGGTAGCTTTGGAGTGGATTTAAATACTTAAGTGTTATAGACCTTCTTTAATCCATCTTTACCTAAAAATGTGTTTATTTTATTATCTGTATTCTAGCTTGTTTATTCAGTTCTGGATACATTTTGTTTGCTAAAACTCCCTTTAGGTTTGTTTAGGTCTGCTTTTGTACTCTAATGACACAGCAATGTTTCGACTGTTAGTCGAACCTCGGTTACAGGAGGAGCAATGCGGTTTTCGTCCTGGTTGTGGAACACTGGACCAGCTTTATACCCTCCTCAGGGTGCTCGAGGGTTCGTGGGAGTTTGCCAAACCAGTCCACATGTGTTTTGTGGACTTGGAGAAGGCATTCGGCCGTGTCCCTTGTGGCATTCTGTTGGAGGTGCTCTGGTAGTACGGGGTCCGTGGCCTTCTGTTAAGGGCTGTTTGGTCTCTATATAACCGGAGCAGGAGCCTGGTTCGCATTGCCAGCTGTAAGTCAGATCTGTTCCCAGTGCATGTTGGACTCTGACAGGGCTGTCCTTTGTCACCGGTTCTGTTCATTATTTTTATGGACAGAATTTCTAGGTGCAGCCAGGGGCTGGAGTCTGGTTTGGGGACCACAGGATTTCATCGCTGATTTTTGCAGATGATGATGTCCTGTTGGCGAATCTAGCCATGGGGGTCACAGTCCAGTGACTTCTGTGCCGGTCCCAAGCCCGGATAAATAGGGAGGGTTGCGTCAGGAAGGGCATCCGGCGTAAAACATTGCGAAATTTAAGCATGCGAATCGTCAGTACGAATTTCATACCGGATCGGTCGAGGCTCGGGTTAACAACGACCGCCATCGGCGCCGTTGACCTACAGGGCGCCGGTGGAAATTGGGCTACTGTTGGTCGAAGAAGTAGAGGAGGGAGGAGAGTGTGCAGACACAGAGAGAAGAGGAAAGGTAAGAGTGTAGGGCTGAGAATAGGAACTCTGAATGTTGGTACTATGACAGGGAAAGGTAGAGAGCTGGCTGATATGATGGAGAGAAGGAAGGTGGATATACTGTGTGTACAGGAGGCCAGGTGGAAGGGTAGCAAGGCTCGTAGTATAGGAGCAGGATTCAAGCTGTTTTATTATGGTGTGGATAGTAAGAGAAATGGGGTAGGTGTGGTCCTGAAGGAGGAGTTTGTGAGGAATGTTCTGGAGGTGAAGAGAGTGTCAGACAGGGTGATGAGTCTGAAGTTAGAGTTTGAAGGGGTGATGTTGAATGTTGTTAGTGGTTATGCCCCATAGGTAGGTTGTGAGTTAGAGGAGAAAGAGAGATTCTGGAGTGAATTAGATGAGGTGATGGAGAGTATTCCCACGGGTGAGAGAGTGGTGATAGGAGCGGATTTTAATGGACATGTTGGCGAGGGGAACACAGGTGATGAGGAGGTGATGGGCAAGTTTGGAGTTAAGGAAAGGAACCTTGAAGGACAGATGGTAGTGGACTTTGCTAAGAGGATGGACATGGGTGTGGTTAACACTTATTTTCAGAAGAGGGAGGAGCATAGAGTGACTTACAAGAGTGGAGGTAGGAGAACACAGGTAGACTACATCCTATGTAGAAGAGGCAATCTGAAAGAGATTAGTGACTGTAAAGTGGTAGTGGGAGAGAGTGTAGCCAGACAGCATAGGATGGTGGTGGTGTGTAGGATGACTTTGATGGTCTGTAAGACGAAGAGGTCAAAGATAGAGAAGAAAACCAAGTGGTGGAAGCTGAAAAAGGAGGAATGTTGTGAGGAATTTAGACAAAAGTTGAGGCAGGCTCTGGGTGGTCAGGTATTGCTGCCAGATGACTGGGAAACTACAGCAGAAGTGATCAGGGAGACAGGGAGAAAGGTGCTGGGTGTGTCATCTGGAAGGAGGAAAGAAGATAAGGAGACTTGTGATAAGGAGATGTGGAATGAGGAAGTTCAGGATAGTATCCAGAGGAAGAGGTTAGCCAAGAAGAAGTGGGACATGGACAGGACTGAAGAGAATAGACAGGAATACAAGGAGTTACAGCGCAGAGTGAAGAGGGAGGTGTCTAAGGCCAAGCAGAAGGCATATGACGAGTTGTACACTAGGTTAGACACTAGAGAAGGAGTGAAGGACTTGTACAGGTTAGCTAGGCAGAGGGATGGAGATGGGAAGGATGTGCAGCAAGTTAGAGTTATTAAGGATAGAGATGGAAGGGTGCTCACAAGTGAGGAGAGTGTACAGAGGAGATGGAAGGAATACTTTGAGGAGCTGATGAATGAGGAAAATGAGAGGGAAAAAAGAGTAGAAGGGGTGAACTCTGTGGAACAGAAAGTAGATAAGATTAGAAAGGATGAAGTCAGGAAGGCTTTGAAGAGGATGAAAAGTGGGAAGGCAGTTGGTCCTGATGACATCCCGGTGGAGGTCTGGAAGTGTCTGGAAGAGGCAGCAGTGGAATTTTTAGCTAGTTTGTTCAACAGGGTTTTAGAGAGTGAGAGGATGCCTGAGGAATGGAGAAGAAGTGTGTTAGTGCCGATCTTTAAGAATAAGGGTGACGTGCAGAGTTGCAGTAACTATAGGGGGATAAAGTTGATGAGCCATACAATGAAGGTATGGGAAAGAGTAGTGGAAGCTAGGTTAAGGAAGGTAGTGGAAATTTGTGAGCAGCAGTATGGCTTCATTCCCAGAAAGAGCACAACGGATGCAATTTTTGCTCTGAGGATTTTGATGGAGAAGTATAGGGATGGTCAGAAGGAGTTGCACTGTGTGTTTGTAGACTTGGAGAAAGCATATGACAGGGTGCCAAGAGAAGAGCTGTGGTACTGTATGAGGAAGTCAGGAGTAGCGGAGAAGTATGTCAGAGTGGTGCAGGACATGTATGAGAGGAGCAGGACAGTGGTGAGGTGTGCTGTAGGTCAGACAGAGGAGTTCAATGTGGAGGTGGGACTGCATCAGGGATCGGCTCTGAGCCCCTTCCTGTTTGCTATAGTGATGGACCAGTTGTCAGAGGAGGTCAGACAGGAGTCTCCTTGGACAATGATGTTTGCAGATGACATTGTGATCTGTAGTGAGAGCAGGGAGCAGGTGGAGGAAAACCTGGAGAGGTGGAGGTTTGCGCTGGAGAGAAGAGGGATGAAGGTCAGTCGTAGTTAGACTGAGTACATGTGTGTGAATGAAAGGGAGGGAAGTGGAACAGTAAGGTTACAGGGTGAAGAGGTGAAGAAGGTACAGGAGTTTAAGTACTTGGGGTCAACAGTCCAGAGTAATGGAGAGTGTGGGAAAGAGGTAAAGAAGCGAGTGCAGGCAGCTTGGAATGGGTGGAGAAAGGTGTCGGGAGTTCTGTGTGATCAGAAAATATCAGCGAGAATCAAGGGGAAGGTGTACAGGACAGTGGTGAGACCGGCCATGCTGTATGGTTTAGAGACAGTGTCACTGAGGAAGAGACAGGAGTCAGAGCTAGAGGTAGCAGAGCTGAAGATGTTGAGGTTCTCTTTGGGAGTGACAAGATTGGACAGGATTAGGAACGAGTACATCAGAGGGACAGCTCATGTTGGATGTTTGGGGGACAAAGTTAGGGAGGCCAGATTAAGATGGTTTGGACATGTTCAGAGGAGGGAGAGTGAGTATATTGGTAGGAGAATGTTGGACATGGAGCTGCCAGGCAGGAGGCAAAGAGGAAGGCCAAAGAGGAGGTATATGGATGGAATTAATGAGGATATGAAGCTAGTGGGTGCAAGGGTTGAGGATGCAGAAGATAGGGATAGGTGGAGAGAGATGATTCGCTGTGGCGACCCCTGAAGGGAAAAGCCGAAAGAAGAAGAAGAAGAAGTTGTCCTGTTGGCTCCTTCAAGCCTGGACTTACAGCATGCACTGGGGCGTTTTGCAGCTGAGTGTGAAGCGGCTGAGATAAGAGTCAGCACCTCCAAATCTGAGGCCATGGTTCTTGACCGGAAAAAGGTGGCTCGCACCCTCCAGGTTGGAGGGGAGTTCCTTCCTCAAGTGGAGGACTTGTTTATGAGTGAGGGAAGGATGGATCGTGAGATTGACAGACGGATTGGTGCAGCAGCAGCAGTAATGTGGTCTATGTACCGGTCTGTTGTGGTGAAAAAGGAGCTGAGCCCCAAGGCAAAGCTCTCGATTTACCAGTCACTCTACGTTCCTACTCTCACCTATGGTCATGAGCTCTGGGTCATGACTGAATGGATAAGACCCCGGATGCAAGTGGCCGAAATGAGCTTCCTCCGTATGTCTCTTGGCTGGCCTGGGAACCTCTGGAAGAGCTGGAGGAAGTGTCTGGGGAGAGGGAAGTCTGGGCATCCCTGCTTAGACTGCTGCCACTGCGACCCGGCTCCGGATAAGCGGAAGACAATGAGTCTGAATCCATGCATCCATCCCTGCTTGTCTTATTACAGGGTCACAGGGAATCTGGGGCCTGTCCCAGGAGACTACAGGCACAAGGCAGGGTACACCCTGGAAAGGATGTCAGTCTGTCGCAGGGCCCAATCACACACACACACACTACGGACAATTTAGAGATGCCAATCAACCTACAATGCACGTCTTTGTACTGGGGGAGGAAACCGGAGTATCCGGAGGAAACCCCCGAGGCACAGGGAGAACATTCAAACTCCACACACACATTGTGGAGGCAGGAATCGTCACCCCAACCCTGGAGGTGTGAGGCAAATGTTCTAACTACCAAGCCACCCTATGTTTTAAATCAGTTTATTATTAAATATCAAAAAATTCAGTATGAATGTTACAATGAAATATGAAATTTTTAGCTAGTTATTACCTACTTTGTTTTGAAATCTAAACAGGTGAAGGTGAGAAACTCACCTCTCTGTAAGTGGCTCTTTGTTAACACCTTTAGCCCCTAGGCCTGCTAGAGTTTGTTGCCACATTAGGTCTATGGAAGCTGTTCTTCCTAACAGAGCTCATGCTGCAGACTGTATAACCCTCGACAGGTTGAGTTTTTTCTATGGATGGTCCATCTAAAGCTCTGTTTAAAATGAAGAGCCCGCTTCAAATCTTTCTTAAAATTAGCATCTCTACATATATAGCAGCTATTCCATTCCAGTGTCTGTTGAATTCTAACACAGACACACCTCATTCTGCATAATGAAGTACTGATCATCACCTGAACTAAATCTTATTTAATGAATAAAAGTATAGAAACCACTGTTCTTGTGAAGAGCACGGTGAACACGGTTTGAAACAGCCTCCTAGGGGCAGGGCTGAAGGATGAATATTTATTTTTTTATGTAGGGTTAGGGGTTAGGTTTAGGTTTTGTGAATGTACAATGACTCCCCCCATCACAGACTGAAGACTGCATGGTTGTATCAGGAGACAAGGAAAGTGCACAGGCTGCCACCTGTTAAGCACTAAAATAATAAAAGGATAAAGATACAGGAAAATAGAAACAACATTTTTTCCCCAAACTACCCCCAACCCTGAGTTAGAAAATATTTTCGGAATAAAATTTCATCATCGTAATTCAGTGCATGTATATTAGACTGTTAAACAATCTAAAAGACCTGAGACAATCATGTATCTACCGCTGGAATCAACCAAAGTTTGTGAAGGAGAAAACTGAATACACTTATTTATATTAATTGCACCCTTCTAGAGTTACTGATAAATTTAGAATAATATACCTGTTCAATCCATTTCTTACAAAGTCTGGGATGACCTGAGCTTTTTAAATGAGTTTCTTGTAAAAAAACAATTTGAGTATTTAAACGGTCTAAACGTGACAAAATCTTGCTGCACTTAATTGCACTATTTAAACCTTTAACATTCTAACTGGTAAAATTAATGCAGGAACCCCCTGACTAAACATTACATGAACGAACGCTCATTGGTTAGAACAACAGAAAATGGCAGAAAGAGGAAACATTATGGAAATAAAATAGCGACAAATGTATATGATGCAAAAAAAATTTCATTTCATTGTCCATGAACATCAAATCAGTTGTATCGTACAGTTTCCAGTGTTAGGACATAGGATACTTTTAAGTACAGTTTTCTGTTTCTCACAAAACGAATATTATTCAGCTTGCACACCTTTCCCCACATTCATTGGCATGAACATCCAAGATGTCAAGGGGCATTTCTTCTTGACATATAGGACAGACAGCCTGTAATATACATGACAAATCATGTTCTAAATGCAAAACTGAGACACATTTTTTGTCTGTTCTTTACCAGTTAACATTTTAGGAACAATCAGTTTCTATTTTCTGGTTGGTCATTGTGGGAGTAATATGTTTAGCAATAGTCAGAAATGCAAGTACACTGAGTGAAGGTTCATTGTTGTCACTGTTCTCTCTGTCCTCAACTTGTGCTTCATCCTGTGCTTCTTCATCATCGTCCAACATAACATCAGGACACGACTTTATGTGGTTAGTTAGGACTTGAAGGGATGTGTTACATTTCTTGCACATTGCCTTTGGCATGTTATGGAAAGTTTTGGAAGATGGAGGTAAGGGAGTAGTGTCTAATTCTTCTTGAAGAGGAGCTATATAGAGGACTGAATTCTCTTCAATTTTGGTAGCTTTCACAAGTCTGCCTGTGTAGCCACATTCTGCAGGTGCAACTAGGCTAAGTCTACGACTTCCCCAACCTCCTGAAATTCGTAGCAGTAAAACAGTTATGTAAATATATATATACACATACAGTTGTACACCATTCAGAATCTGGAAAATGTTTAATGAATTAAATCAAATTTAGACAAAATAAAATAATTTATAAAAAATGTATACAAATTTTGATTTGATTCTATTTTAGTTTTGCTGCCTGCCCTTATACTTCTATTTGGCTTGGTTACTCTGTGTTTGTAAGCTGCCTGCACTGATTCTGCCTGTTTTGACTACGAGCTTGGATTGTCTGTTTCCTTGTGCCTGTTTAACCCCACAAGCCTGGGCTCTTGTTACAAAAATAGTGCAAAATCTACATATACTTGGTTCTTAAAACTTTGAGTCTGTCAATTGTCCTCAGTGTGTAAAGATTATCACCATCATATAGTGACTGCTGGACAGGGGTAACATATGCAGAAGATGCTGGAAGAGCAAAGATTTTCTGGAGGATTTTGTTGAAGACATATAGTTAGTGGCTTAGATCAAACAAGAAAAAGAAAAGACCTGTTGAGAAAATCCAGGAAAAGACCTGTTGAGAAAGTTGTAAAAGCTACAGACTATGTTGTAACTCAGTCAGAATCACTTATTCATACTTATTTCTAAATTGTAGAATAATAAAACTCATCGAAACAATAATGTGATGAAGAGAACTAGGTTATTAAAGAAAACTAAACCAAATCAAAGCTGTTATATTTTAGTATCTTCAAAGTAGCTACCATTTGCCTTGAATTTGAAGAATTGGCATTTTAAGAGCCAGTTTCTTGAGATGCTTTTTATGCTGACCTCTTATTGGCTGCCCTTTCCTTTTCTAATGAAATAAGTTATGTTTTCAGAATTATATTTTTTGTTTACAAAATTCATTTGAAATACATAAGCAAATGCCTTTAGATCAACATCACTTAAAACAAAGATCACATAATATAATTAGTCAAGTGATGATAAGCTTTTGAACAGTAGTGCACTATAAAGGCAATATACAGTGATGTGAAAAAGTGTTGGCCCCCTTCCTGATTTCTTATTTTTTTGCATGTTTGTCACACTTTAATGTTTCAGATAATCAAACACATTTAAATATTAGTCAAAGATAACACAAGTAAACACATCATGCAGTTTTTAAATGAAGGTTTTTATTATTAAGGGAAAACAAAATCCAAAACTACATGGCCCTGTGTGAAAAAGTGTTTGCCCCCTAAGCCTAATAACTGGTTGGGCCACCCTTAGCAGCAACAACTGCAATCAAGCGTTTTCCATAACTTGCAATGAGGGCTGGAGTTAGGGTTAGGGTTAGGTGCCTCATGTCCAGATTTCAGCTGGGTTAAGGCTTGGGATTAGGGTTAGGGTTAAGGGGTTATGGTTAGGGCTTATGGGTCGGGGTTAGGGCTTGGGATTAGGGTTAGGGAAAGAGTAAGGAACCGGCACTCCCTTGCGAGGGACTGTAAATGCACAGGCCATCCCCTGGGATCCTGCTCTCAGTCGATCCGCAGGCCGTGTTTGGTCATAGGTGTTACGGGGATGCCATCCCTGTGTTCTAAAGTGGACCTCCGTCCACTGCTCTTGAGCTCTGTTGCTATGAATTTTGTAATTATTTATTTTTTAGATGTTTTTAAATGTTTTTAAGTTCTTTTTAGAGTTTTTGAATTATATGAAACAACAAAACAAAATAAAATAAGCCTCTGATGTTTTTTAATCAAAATGAAATTGAAGAGAAATTAAATTATGACTAGAATAACAAACAAAATAACAAATGTGCCCTGTCATGACATTTCGACCTCTACAGTCTTCCTCAAGCAAGGGCACAATAAAAAATAAAATAATAATAATAATGGTTATCGGCTTTGGGCAGCTGAAGACAGTGTTGCTCTTAGAAAAGTCAACTCCAAAATGAGTAGGCTCTGTTCCTCCCACACTCATATATATACGGCCCCTCCCACTTTGAAAAAAAAAAGTAAAACATGGTTAGTGTTAAAAAAGGTTTTCAAAATAAATAATTAGCGGTTAGGGTTAGAAAATATAATAGCTAATGCTTTAAACAAGAAATAAATAGCTAGGGTTAAGAAATGCCTGAATGAACCCAGGAGCCATGTTGTTGAGGGCCTAGTGCTCCTGGTAGGGTCTCCCAAGGCAAACAGGTTCTAGGCGATGGACCAGACTTAGAGCAGTTTGAATCCCCTTATGACTAAAAGTACATTAAGGACCGTTATATTGTCCGGATTGGCATCACTGGGGCTCCACCCTGGAGCCAGGCCTAGGGTCGGGGCACGCAGACGAGCATCTGGTGGTCGAGTCTTTGCCTGCGGGACCTGGCCGGGCACAGCCCGGAGGATTGACGTAGACCCACCTTCCTGTAGGCCCACCACCCGCAGGAAGGAGCATAAGGGTCTGGTGCAATGTGTTTTGGGTAGTAGTCATGGGCCCCGATGACCCAAACCCTGGACAAAGAATCTGGCTTTTGGGGCATGGAATGTCACCTCACTTGGGGGAAGGAGCCTGAGCTGGTGAGGGAGATTGAGCGGTACTGGCTAGAGTGCCCCATGGTGAGAGGTGGTGGGCTGGAGTGGGCTTTTTTATAACCCCCCAGCTCAGCCGCCATGTATTGGAGTTTTCCCCGGTAAATGAGAGGGTTGTTTCCCTGCACCTTCTGGAAGGTGCTCTGACTGGGGACTCTATAGTTTTGCTGGGGGACTTCAACACCCATGTGGGCAATGACAGTGATACCTGGAGGGGCGTGATTGGGAGGAACGGCCCCCCTGATCTGAACTCATGCGGTATTCTGTTGTTGGACTTCTGTGCTAGTGACAGTTTGTCCATAACAAACACCATCTTCGAGCATAAGAGTGCCCATCAGTATATAGATAGATAGTTTATTGTCCCTTAACGGGAAATTTGTTTTTACAGACTGTCATACAGTACATGCACCTGGCAAAAACATATGTACACAAAAACAACAACACAAAAACACAAAAAAGTGAATGTTCAACTTTGTAACCTGTTAAGAATTGAAATCGCAGATGGTACAAAGCTCTTTTTGAAGCAAGCCCTTCTCCATGTCAGGGTCCTGTACCTGTGCCCGGAGGGCAGGAGAGTGAAGTGGAAGTTGAGGGGGTGCTCTGGGTCTGTTATTATAGTTTGGGCAAGGCGGACTATTGCTCTGTCATTGAGTTCTGAGATATTGGGTGTAGGGGAGTGTATTATTTTTGAAGCTATGTATGTTATTTTATTCAGTTTGTTTTTGTTGGTGACTGACAGCATGGTGTAAAAACTAGTGGAGCAGTATAACAAAATGGACTGGACAATGCTCGTGTACAGTAGTAACAGAAGATGAGGGGCAATATAAAGGGAACTGAGTTTTCGTAGAACATGCAGACGTTGTTGTGAGCGTTTATAGATGTCTGTTATGTGATGGTCAAAAGTGAGCTCGTTATCCAGGGTGAGTCCAAGATATTTGAATTTCTCAACCTGTTCTATCATGTTGCCATGAATAGAGATCTGACTGAGACTGGGTGCATTAAAGACCAGTTCTTTTGTTTTCTCAACAGTGAGATGGAGAAAATTGTCTGTGCACCAGTGTGTGAAATGTGATATTGTGTCGTGATAAGCAGCAATGGTAGTGTGATCATTGAGGAGAGCCAGAATTGCAGTATCGTCAGAATATTTGTAGTATATTGTAAAGGGTGAAGGACTAATACAGTCATTAGTGTAGAGTGTGTAGAGAAAGGGAGAGAGGGCACAGCCTTGAGGAGCTCCAGTGTTAGTTATGATGGTATCCGATGTGACAGACCCTATCCTCACAGCCTGTGGCCTGTTGCTCAAGAAACTGTGAATCAGATGGATGTATTGAGGTGCAACATTGAGTTGGTGTAGTTTTTTAATCATCTGATGACGTTGGATTGTATTAAAAGCTGAGCTTAGGTCCACAAAAAGAACTGCAGCAAAGTTACCAGATACTTCCAGATGTTGAAGGAGGGAATGAAGGAGACATACAATAGCATCCTCCGTCCCTCGCCTGGCTTTGTAGGCAAACTGATGTTTGTCCAGCTGTGGATTGACAGTTGACAGGATGGTGCGCAGAATCAGTTTTTCATAACATTTGCTTGCTATGGGTGTGAGAGCAACAGGTCTGTAATGGTTGAGCTCTAATGGGCGGGGTTTCTTTGGTAGAGGAATGATGGTGGAATTTTTCCATAGAGTGGGCCACCGTGCTGTACTGTATGACTCGTGCATCATGGAATAGAAAACCGGGGAGAGTTCCATTGCACAAAGCTTAAGCACCCTGGCAGGGATGCCGTCCGGCCCCATGGCCTTGCCAATTTTACACCTACTCAGCTCCTGTCGAACATCCACCTCTGTAAAGGGAGGAGTTGTTGGTGGATCTAAAGGGAGAGCGTTAAGTAGCTCATTGCAGACAGCTGAATAGTCAGTGACGTCAAATCTGGAATAGAAGATATTAAGACTATTTGCAAAGGTTGTGGGATTGGTGATTGTGCAGTGATCTTGTTTCACATTCTGTCCTATCAATATTTTTATTTTCTGGAAGGCTTGTTTTGTGTTCATTGTGGAAAACTCATGTTCTATTTTCTCTTTGTATTTAAGTTTTTCTTTAATAATGTCATTTTTTATCTGTCTGTCTAGTATTTTAAGTGAAAGCCAATCCTTGCATTGAAATATTTTTTGTTTTTCAACAAGTTTTTGTTTAATCTGTGGGGTAATCCAAGGCCTGGAGTTGGGGAAAGTTTTGTAGGTTTTTGTTGGTATGCAGTTACTCATACAAAACTTTATATAGTCCGTTATAACTGACAGTCTCTTATCCAAAGTGCCGTTAAAAACGTTCCAGTCAGTGCATGCAAGAGAACCTTGCAGACATGCAATTGCATCCGCCGACCGCTGAGGAGCGCTGGGGACTTGTAGCTTGATGCGCTTCAGTTCCTGTCTGTAACCAGGGAGAAAGACCAAAACATTATGGTCCGAAGAGCCCAGAGGAGGATGAGCCCGAACAGTAAATGCATCCAAAACATTCCTGTAACACAGATCCAAGATATTTCCCTTCCTTGTGGGACAATGCACATACTGATGGAAGGAAGGCAGTACGCTGTCAAGACTGCAGTTGTTGTAATTGCCCATATAAAACACCGGGGCTCGGGGGTATTTACTTAGCATTGAGTTAGCATTCTCCGCTACTAGCTCTGCTGCTGCTCGTATGTTAGCGTCTGGTGGACAGTAAACACACCCAAAAACCACCGTGGGGAATTCCCTTGGAAGATAGAAGGGGCGTAATGATAATGTTAATATCTCTACGTCCGGTGTGCATATGATGCTATGTATTTTTATGTTAGTGCACCAGCGCTTGTTTATAAAGACACATAGTCCTCCACCCCTCTCCTTCCCTGACTGACGGGTCCTATCAGCCCAGACGGTCAAAAAGTTATCCAGGCTGATCTCAGAGTCAGAAATGGATTCATCAAGCCAGGACTCAGTTAATGCGATAATACACGCGTCCCTGAAAAGTCTCTCCCCCTGACACTTGGCATGAAGTTGATCCATCTTATTCCGAAGGGAACATACATTGGCCAATATGACAGAGGGTAGCGGAGGTCTAAAAGGACGCCTTCTTAACCGGGCACGGACACCACCACGGCTACCCCTTTTCCTCAGTCGGATCTCCAGAGGGATGTCAGCCGGTTTTTCGTTACAGAGAATAGATGACCGGAGTCACAGAAGCTCATCCCGGCTGTAGGTGAGTAGTGCGCCTCTGGTAACATCTGACTGTAGTGGCGTGAGCGCTGTGCCATTCTTGATAATCCACAAAATCGCGAGGGTAATCCACAGCAATTTCAGCATTATGTCGTTACTTAACCGCACACACGTGACAAAAACTTAATAACAAATAACTCACATAAATGACGAAAAACTAGACAAAGCCAGGACAGTAACGTGAGCTGACATGACAGACGTGTCGTCACAGCAGAGCATGCGCCGGCATATGTGGTACCAGGACACCCTAGGCCGGAGGTCAATGATCGACCTTGTGGTCGTGTCATCTGACCTTTGGCCGCATGTCTTGGACACTCGGGTGAAGAGAGGGGTTAGGGTTAGGGAGCTGTCAACCGATCACCACCTAGTGGTGAGTTGGATCTGCTTACAGAGGAGGATGCCGGACAGACTTGGCAGACCCAAATGTATTGTGAGGGTTTGTTAGGAATGTCTTGCTGATCCCTCTGTTAGGGGGGGTCTTCCACTCCCACCTCCAGAAGAGTTTCAACCAGAGCCCCAGGGAGGATGGGGACATTGAGCCTGAGTGGTCCATGTTCTCCTCCTCCATTGTTGACGCAGCCATCCAGAGCTGTGGCCGTAAGGTCTCTGTTGCCGGTCGCGGTGGCAATCCCTGAACCCAGTGGTGGACACTGGAAGTAAGGGACACCATCAAGCTGAAGAATCCTAACCTAGTCCTATCGAGCTCAGGGGACCCCGGAGGCAGCTGAGGTGTACTGGCAGGCCAAGCAAGCTGCAGCTCAGGTGGTTTCGGAAGCAAAAACTGGGAGGAGTTCGGTGAGACCATGGTGAAGGACGGCCTCGCTGAAATTCTGGCAGACCGTTCGGTGCCTCAGAAGGAGCAAGCAGCTCTCTGCCAACACTGTTTACAGTGGAGGTGGAGAGTTGCTGGCCTCAACTGGGGATATTGTCGGACGGTGGAAGGAATACTTCGAGGATCTCCTCTATCCCACTGACACGCCTTCCGTAGAGGAACCAGAGGCTGAGGACTCAGAGGTAGATTCATCCGTCACCCAAGTTGAGGTCACTGAGATAGTTCAGCAGATAAAGGGAGTGGATGAGATTCGCCCTGAGTACTTTCGGAGAAAACTTTTATGCTTTGTTTTAAATTTTATGCTTTGTTTGAAAATAGAAATACTTTGCCTAAAATTAGTGTTTATCTATCAAAATTATTTAGCTGTTGAATAGTAGCAGGCTTTTCCTAATGTAAAAAAAATTATGATAATCAAGCATAACCACAAACATTAATGTGCTAGTGTAATGTCCGGAAAGACAGGAATGTCAGGAGAGCTAGGAATGTCAGGAGAGCCAGGTACGTCAGGAGTGCTAGGAAACGTAAAGGTGTGAGAGGATGAGTCATCAGAGGGTAACTCAGTCTGGGTGCTCTGAGAAGCAGTGCGGGTCCACTGACAGTAGATGGTCTGGGTGGACTGGTTGTGGGTTTCAGGGATGGAGGCTTCAGAGGGAGATTCAGGTAGCTGATCCAGGAAAATGGCAGACTCAGTGGCCAGAACAGACAACAGATGATGGCGATAACGCCATAGTGCACCCTTAAGACCTCTCTGAAAGGTAGCATGATAGGCCGAGTGAGCTAATGGGAAACATGGGAAACTTGGATGAGTCAGGTGCAGGGAACGGGTTGAAGGAAAACAGACCAGACACAGTGTGGTTACTGTGAACTTTGAAAAAGATGGTAAACAAAACAAAATGGAAAAACGAAACTGCACACTTTGCAAAACGAATGATAAAGACTAGATTGTGCTTACCAGGACATTTGAAAAACGAGTTTGCCTTGCAAAATAATGTTCAAAATTAGAATGAAGAAAACATGGAACTGCTTACTTTGCAATTTTACGAGAACATGAAATTGCTTACTTTGCAATTGTTTACTTTGCTCCGTACATTTAGTCAACATGAAGCGTCAATGGAATGGTAACA